>NDXB01018559.1:29078-50513 GCA_002631895.1 Agapornis roseicollis
AAAAAAAAAAAAAAAAAAAAAAAAACCAAAAAAACCCCACAACACAACAAAAACAAAGTGCATACAATTATTTGTTTCTAATACAAATTAAATGTCATTCATATTTGAAGTTCTATTTAATCAAGAAATGTGATGAGTTAACATCAGATTGGAGGAAAACAGGAATGCCCCTTTTTTGATTTTTTCTTCATGTTACATACAGGTGATTGCTTTTCCTACTATTAGACATACAGCCAGGTAAATGTTCTTAAAACACTAATAGAAATTATAAATGATGGATTGTGAAAAATGGATTGAGCAAATCCATAAAACAAGAAAAAAACCCATAATATTTCCCTGGATGGAGATTGTGTAGATTTGGATTGAGTCGTTACAGAAACAGGACATTCCATTCGGGTTCTCTAATGATAATTTTCAAACAAACAGCTTTAGAAAAATAAGCATTTAACATTTTACTTTGAGAAAACTATCTGAATTTATCTTTAAAAAAGATGTAATACTGATGGAAAAAATCCTATTCAGCTTTATTAATAGGGAATGTATTCCAAAGTCATAATATAAATTTTGATTAATTTAGGGAAAAAGAGACAGTAATCACATTGCTCAGTTTCTTAGTATACTCTTTTCAGCTTCTTTCAGAAGCTCTGAGAATTGCTCAAGTGGGTTGGGCAACTTTAATCTACTGGTTAAAGAAGCATTCCCTACTGTAAGTCTTCAGCCATGCTACTTCAAATATCTTACGAGGGTTATCTTTCCAGGTTTTACCAGAAATTCTTGTGCATAAGTGTTGGGTTATCTATCATAACAAAAGTAAAAAATTTTAAAAAAATTAAAAAATTGAATAGAATCAAGAAAAACTAAACTGTGATTCAATAACAGTACAGAATATGTATGTGCATATGTCAAGAGAAGAAAATTACCTTACTTCCTTGTTTCCAATAGATTCTCTTCTCTGCCCCTTACAGCCAACTTGTTTTCCTTCAAACCCTTCATGCCTCACTGCTGAAACGACCGCAGGTCCTCAGACTTTTCTGATGACCCATCATGAGACAAGACTTCTACAAAGATTTAAGTTATCTGAGGTGCAGGATGCACATGAGAAAATATAGCAACTTAAATAAAATATTAATTTCTTCAGGCATACAGACCTGCCTGTCACGTGATTGTTGGTCTTAGTATTCTCACACAAACTCTTTAATATATATACTGCAATTGCTTAGTGTGTTACTGTGTAAATAACACTAGGCAGATAGTTTAAAACAAATACCTCTCCTTTTGCTTTGGTGACAACTATACAAATCACAAAAGGTGCCTAGAACACTCTATTGCTGTGAAGCATTTCAACAGAAAAATAATGGTATGGTATAAAAATAGCCTTTAATTATCTCTAAAATGAATTTGCTGCCCCATAAACCATGATGGCCTTTTACACTGATCAATTACCCCGCAGTACTACTGTGAGTGTCCATACATATTTTCAAAAGTCAGGGTACAAAAGCTATTATGAAAAGACACAAGGGGCAGCTACAAGGTAACCTTGTGGTAGCTGGAGTAGAAATGGGTGGAAAATAGGAAAGAAACCTGAAAAAACTCTTAGCTGATTTATCTTAACAATCCAGCCATCGGAAAAGCTGGAGACTCACTGCTCTGTGTATGTGGGAAGCTTAGCATCACTCATTTCTGCACAAGCATTTCACACATTTTCACCCTGTTTTTCAGAAAGGTCAGAAAGCAAGACAAAAGACTTTAAATGTAAGGTTTCAACTAAAGAAGTTTCAAAATCTGAATTAATTTTTAAGATTTTTTNAGCATCACTCATTTCTGCACAAGCATTTCACACGTTTTCACCCTGTTTTTCAGAAAGGTCAGAAAGCAAGACAAAAGACTTTAAATGTAAGGTTTCAACTAAAGAAGTTTCAAAATCTGAATTATTTTTAAAGATTTTTTGTGAAGTTTTTATTTGACAACCATGACTTCATATGTCATATACATACATAATGCATATTTAGAGTAAAGCATGTACACACAGTGCTTTTAGTGGGAGAACCTCACAGACATTAGCAAAAGTTTTGTCACTGTCCAAAGTAAAACTGGGATTTTATCATGAATATTTAATTCTGGCATTGAACTCCTCACCTTCTGTGCTTTAAAATTTCAAATGCAAGATATGAGTGAATTCAATTAATCCCACAAATTAAAAGACTTCAAATCCTTTAGGCTATTATATTTCGCAGAAGATTCTTTTCATACTATTAAAAAGGATGTTGACTGTAGGATGTTATTTGAAGAACATCTAAATTTACATTTCTGACATAAAACTTCCAATCTTAAAATTAGCAACCTAGAAAAGTAATGACAAGAATTATTCTGAAATTACTACAGTCTGAAAAAGATGGGATTTATCTGATACACTTTAAAAACAGTAAAAAAACTGTGCTCATCCTTTTAAATCAAAGAAATAATGACACAAACTACAAATAAATTCATGAAGTTATCTTAGTTTGTCTACTATTTATTGAGACAAATGTTTTATGTCACTCAATTAAAAAATTAAATAAACCAAGGAAAACCTTTATTTTTTAAACAAAAATGTATCTTATTATTTCACAAAGCTTATTTAACAGGATGTTGAATAACCTTAAAGAAAGATTTGAGAGCAGTCTTGAATATTCTTACAGGTTTATTATAAGGCTACACAAACTCTCCATGTTAAAAGCAACACATCCACTAGTTCAATGAAATAAATAATGGTATGAAAACCCAAGTATGCCCTGCTTCTCAGTCTATGAGGACATACTAAATTCCCTACTTCTACTCTGCTCTCGTGAGACCTCACTTGGAGTATTGTGTGCAGTTCTGGTGTCCTCAACATAAAAAGGACATGGAACTGTTGGAACAAGTCCAGAGGAGGGTCACGAGGGTGAGCAGGGGACTGCAACATCTCCCATACACAGACAGGCTGAGAGAGTTGGGGCTGTTTAGTTTGGAGAAGAGAAGGCTGCGTGGAGACCTCATAGCAGCCTTCCAGTGTCTGAAGGAAGCCTATAGGGATGCTGGGGAGGGACTCTTCATTTGGGACTGTAGTGACAGGACAAGGGGTAACAGGTTCAAACTTAAACAGGAGAGGTTTAGATTGGATCTAAGGAAGAAATTCTTTCCTGTTAAGGTGGTGAGATGGTGGAATGGGTTGGCCAGGGAAGTTGCGAGTGCTCCATCCCTGGCAGTGTTCAAGGCCAGGTCGGATGAAGCCTTGGGTGGCATGGTTTAGTGTGAGGTGTCCCTGCTTAGGGCAGGGGGGTTGGAACTGGATGATCTTAAGGTCCCTTCCAACCTTAACTATTCTATGATTCTATGATTCATCTAAGCCTAAATTTCTGCCTAAGGCAGTGGCAGAGGAGATTCTGGTTAATGAAAGCGCTGAAGCCTGGCCAGTTACTGTGGTCCTGTCTCCTCAGCAGCCCTTGTATTAGGGATGCTAATGTACACCCCTGCTTAGTCATTTTTTTGCATCCACTTATGGATAAATAGCCCAAGAATAGGTCTGTTCCTCTGTCAGACTCCTTACCTGCTGCCACAACCTTCTATAGACAACAATTTCCAAATGTCATAAACCCAGAAACTATTTTTATTATGCTGATTTCACCTGCTTGGATTCTTCTGGAAAGATGACAGACTTAGAAAGTCTAAAAATTGGAACTGCAAATAGAAAAGCCTGAGCATTCTTACTGTTGTGGCTCAGCTGGTCACTTTGTGTTTTCCTCAATATTTGTTTTTATTGTTATGTTTGGTTTTATGTTTGATTGTTGTTGATTAGAGAGTTCTTATGCTGTAAGTACTTTAGAAAAGTGAAAAGCATAAGGAACCAGAAGCATCACCAGGGTACTTCTAATATATAACTGGTACACATAGTTAATCACAAGATATCCCTGAGATACCTTCAGGCAATAAGCCATGTGACTATAGAGAACTTAGACCAGTGTAAATTAATTTTTGAACACACTTGCTAAGGAGAGTTTTAAAAGGATTCTTAAAAAATAAATCTGCCTTACAGGAGCTAGTCCCAGTAAAAAGTAAAAACATATTCATTTTCAAAATAACCCCAGTCCTCAAAACTTGAATTACAATGGTGAAAAGTTTATGTGGTTTTCTATAGCTCCCAAGTAAATGTGGAATTTCATTAGGGTTTGTAGCTATAGTGAAAAATTATAAGAGCAGTTTTGGACTGGTTTCAGTTCTGAGCGCCAAACCAATCGCAGTAAAGTGATATTGCCAACTTCTCAGAACTCAAGTCATAGGCTCAACTAAGTTCTACTTCCATTTCAATTTTATTTTTGACAATTGCACTTTTTAACAGGTAATTATTTATAAATTGTACTGGCAGCCTAGCATTTTGCTCCAAGTTTATCTCAATATTCTTAGCAGCATAATCAATTCTGGAAAACAAATCCTCTTGAATGACAAGGTGACTTGTATGTATCCACTAGATTTCACAGTGCTTTGTAGCTCAGAAAAGAGACCCGCAAAAAAAAGACTGCCCAAAATTTCCTAGACTAGTATGTAAGCCCACTGCAGCAGTCATGTAAGAGGTGAAAATTCATCTCTTTAGCCATTGTGGTTTGTTTTCATAAGCTGAACTGAATCACAGAGAAATTAATGAAGTGAGTGGTTTCATTGATGATATGTGGCCAGCAGAATTTGGAGGCTTGCACAGCTGATGGTATCTTGGATCAAAAAAAATAATTATTTAACTGCACAACATTTTTAAACTTCTTGTCATTCCTGGAGTGTGATTCCTCCCCCTCTCAGTGTATTAGTTCACTTTTTTAACATAAAGGTTTTCCTGTGAAGTCTGGAGGAACAGGCTAGCAACATCCTGTACAAATATAGAATGGAGACATGTCTCTGAGAAGGTGCATTATTATTGGCTTACCTGTTTGCAAGTTTAGCTTTTGTTCCTATTTGAACTACAACCTTTGTGGGGGAATTCATCTGAACAACATCTGGGTACTGTAATGCCTATGGCAGAGGAACAATGTCTTTGCAAATACTCAGTACTTCACATGCTTCACAGCTAAGGACTCAGTGCCAAAAAGACCCTTCACAGTTATACTATTAATTTATTTCCCAGAATGTCTGACTTACAGCTTCTGGTTTTACTTCATCTACACTTTCTCCAGTATTCCACATCACAGCCATATCCCATTAAAAAAGAACCATTTTTTCCTGTGACTACTAGACTTCAAGCAAAATTCTGATGATCAAAAACCCAGTGTGAACCCTTTTCCTGCTTGTGCTTCTTGTAAGACACCTGATATAATTTCTGTAAGGTTGTACAATGTTGTAATTCAAGATTTGCAGACTGTATCGCCTCATAATTGCAGTCCAACAGTGCCATCCTCTGCTTCTTCCAAATAGCATTTCCCTAAGACTCAAAAGGTAATCTTGAGGGATTCTTACAATCAGTATGCTATAGTTTCACACTGTAAGCTTAATGACAGTAAAAAAAAAAAAAAATAAAAAAATAATTTTTAAAGTGTAAGATCAAGGCACTATTTTTTTGGTTGCAAAATATTTTTAAAAAATAAAAACATTTATCTTAAAACAAAAGAGAAAATTAGCATTGCTTAATCATCAACTACAGAGTTAAAGTAAGTGATATTACAAAATCTTATTTTAAAATGAGATTAAAGCTTTTAAGAAAAAATTTGATGGAAATCAAGGGAAAACCAGAGTTTTAAGAATCATATAAAATCTTCTAATGCACATCCCCAGTCTTTGGTAGAAGTGGGACTTAAGCACTTCTGTGGACACTATCCCTCCTCCAGGAAGATTGAAATTATTGAGTTCCTTCCCATTGATTTCAATGAGCTTTGAATACATACATGCAGTTACAGGCTGTTTCATACTAACTGCTTTACATACACTGTACTTACGACAATGTGGTATCGTATTGCTCAGGAATTACTTTTTGCCTGCCTTCTCCCATTATACTGCTGATACCAGGCTGGCAAATACAATAACAGTTTAAATGATTCTGACAGACTGTAGCTTCACTTGCCTCCTATGTCAGAAAAGCCATAAAAAATGCAGACAAAGATTCACATTTGTGCTTCACCTGTCAGAGAAGATTTTGCAGTTACTTTGAAGTGTTGTTGTTGACATTTAATAGCTATAAATGATCCTTATTATGCTTCTTTCTTGGCTAAATTATTCTTGGGGGTACAGGTGAGGTAACCACCTTTTAAATACAGCTTGTGTTTTTAAGCTTGCTCACATAATGCATTTAACAGCTATAGTTACATCATATATGTATTCCATCCTGGCTCTATAAAACCACTACATGGTGAAAGAATTATGCATGAAAGCCAGAGGGTCGCACGTAGAATCATAATTTTCAAAAGCAACTTAAGGAATCTGAACTCAACGGAAAGGCAACCATGAATAAGAGCAGGCAAACCAGAATTTTAAGCATGTCTGTTTTCAGGACATAGGAAAATTCACCCTGCACAAAAATACTACAGGAATTTCTGAGCTTCAGCACCTGCAGTCTTTGAAAGAGCAAGACAGCAGAAGGAAATAGAGAGAGGGAAATAGGTGTACATGAAAACTACTTGCCATTTAGACCAATTGGAACCACTGCTGCAAGGCTGCTGCATGCTCTTTCCCACTTCTTGAATATCTTTTTTTCTTTCAGCCTGCACGTCAGCTGTGATATTAAAGGATGACACACTACTCAGATTTTTCCAGGCCGGAGTTCTTTTATACCTGGAGCAGATCCACTCCATCCCACTTCTTGAAGGCCATATTACATAACAGGACTGTAGAGAGATGTTAATTTCTGGACTCAGTAGTGATGATGGAGAAAAAAAAAATGCCTACACTGTCAATCCCTTACTTATTCCTGGTCCATTCCTGTTTCATGGCTCTTCAGAGTCATGCATCTAACACTGCCTTTGTCTTCTTCACAGTGAGCTAGGTAGCAAAGATCTGCTCTTTAAGCTGTTTTGAACTAATCATCTGGTGCATTTGATGCAGAAGCTGTTGTCAAAATTATTCAGCCTACAGGATGTCAAGGCAAGGAGTCCCATGCCACTACTCACACCTCTTGCTCTGTCACAGTAATATGCAAAAGAGGGAATCTGTCCAAAGCCTTATTCAGAAGAAATTGTGCTCACAGAACAGAGGCATTTGGGAATATTTTCTCTAGTAATATGAAGTCTTTACAATGCTCAAAAGCAAAAAAAACAATAAACCAAAAACCAAAAACCAAACACAAAAAAAGAAATTTCTTTTAAAAAACTTACTATCTTTAGTCATTATCTCAACAAAAATGACTCCACATACATGATGGCTAATTATATGTATTGGCTTTTGGTTTATTCTTATTCACTGAGTAGTTTCACAGGTTGAAAGGTTTTTCAACAAAATAACTGATTATATAAATCCTTTTCCTTTGGCATTCCTTTTAGAAAATTCTGACATTATATGATTAGCTTTAAAATTAATCATTCTAAGAAATTTTTTAAATCCTCTGCTGAAAGCTACCAAGTTACAAAGCTGAACATTAACACCCAAATCATCTATATACAAAAATTATCTTCCTATTATGCAAGTATTTCATGTGTGCCTTTTCCTTGTCATCATGGACAACTTCAAATACAAATTGATAGCACAGTAGTGATTAGAGTTTGTAACATTAGTTAAAGACATAATTTTGGGGATCTAGGAGTGAAACACCATTAAACACTAACATCGTTAAATATGAACATCTGATTATTAACTGCTTTTAAGTGTCTATATTAAATATCACCAGAATAGCTTGTTAACATATTTATAAGACATTATTTATTCTCTTTACTAGCAATTATATTTCAAAATTACTCTACCTTTTATATTACCCACTATGTAAACTAAATGTCATCCATCAATTCAGTTTTAGAAAATGGCTCTCAGATCCATTCAATGCAGCTGCTCAAACGGCTTGTTATAGCTTATTTATAATTAAAATGTTTGGTGTTTTTTACTGAAGTTGTGTTTCTATATTCAACAACCAAAGCTGTATTCATTAAATTTGCACACAATTAGATCCACATTAAGTTATTCAGAGAAATATTACAGCCCAGAACCTGGGCTTTATGCCAGATTAATGTCCTAACCTGATTTGAGGCAGTACAGGTATTTTATTATTTTATGAAAGCAGTAGTGAGATGCTTGTGAATGAAGGTGATTTGTTACCTTGATCTTGTCTCCATTTTTCTGCTCCTAGAATACATTCTGACCATTTATTATTTGATTAAGCCAGGACTGAGATATGTATGTACAAGTGACAACTTGACAAAAAATGTAAATAACATATCCTGATCAGCTGCACCATAGCATGTGGGCAAGGATTTACAAGTATTATACACTGGTAGAATTCCAAGTTTCTCCATTGACTCCGATAGCGCATGCATTCAGGGATTGCTAAATCTTTTGAAAATCCCACTTGCAATGTTTTGTGAAGAGCAGCCACTTTGACAAGCTTTCCACTAGGGTATTTAGGTGTCCACATACACAAGCCTTGGTGTTAAGAATGCAGTGGACTATGTAATGGCCAGGAGTTCTTCATTACATTTCCTAATCTCACGTTCCAAAGAATTAGTTTATTGCTATAAGGCACACTAGAATATAAACAATTCAAAAGACGAGTGACTGATAAAGAGCCTGACCAATACAAATGTGTATATTTCATAGTTTTCTCACCCATACTTTTCAAAAAATCTCAATGACCTAGAGAAGAATGGTTTGCAACTCCATAGATCTTCTAGCAAGTCCCTGTGATGAGTGCAATCTCCACTGCCATACAGAAGCAAAGGTTATTCTGCCTAATGTACAAAAAGAATAGAGAGCAAGGTTTTCTTCCATCTGACAGATCACCTTCGTTACAGCTCTGTGACAGCTTTTGGTGTGAGCAATAACTGCTGCATGTCAGTGAAGGTGAGGGAAATCTTCATAACTCTTAACACAAAGCCTGGTCTAAAGGCAATAGTCAAAAAAGCTTTAATATTCATTTGAAAGATGATCTGAGTGGTTTAGAAATGGCATCTCTGAGGCTAGCTGTGACCTCATAGTTCTTGAAACATATTTTAATTTGTTAAAGCAACCCAAATCGGCATACCCTTCATTGATTGTATTAAAATAGATGAGCAAGCAAATACTAATTTAAGAAGGCTCATTACCAAGCTAAAGCATTATAATTTTATTTAGCTAATTAGGGATGGAACAATGCACTAGTAAAATTAAGGTCTCAATTAAAGCAGGCTCAGTACCTCTGACTTGAGCCACCAAAGTAGAACAAAATGTAAGTATGCTGAATTGTGAAATTGACACTGATATATGTCACTTCCTAAGAGGTGCCCATCCCACTGAGCAGGAAGTCAAACAAGAGAGGCAGGAGACCTGCATGGATGGACAAGGAACTCCTGAAAAAGCTCAGGCATAAAGGGGAAGTGAGTAAAAGGCAAAAGCTTGAACCGGTGCCCCAGAAGAGGCATAAGAGGCACTGTCTTAGGGTTTGAGAACACAGTTTAGAAGGCCAAGATCAGACTGGATTAGTGAGGAATATGAACAGCAGCAAGAAGGACTTCAGCAGATATATTGGCAGCAAATGGCATACAGTGAAAACGTGGGCCTGCTGCTGAATGGGTCAGGAGATCTGGTGACAAAAGACACAGAAAAGATCAAAGTACTGAATATCTTCACCTTTGCCTTTTAGCAGCTCCAGGCCCCTGAGATTGAAGGTAAAGATTTGCCCTTAGTAGAGTCAAGTTAGGGAACATTTAAACAGAATAGGCAGACACAAGTCCATGGGACCTGATGGGATGCATCCAGTGTGAAGGGAGCTGGCAAGTGTCACTACAAGGTCAGTCTCAATTATCTTTGAAATATCATGGTGATTAGGGGAGGTTTATAAGGACAATGAAAGCAGACACTCATATTTTCAAGAAGACAGAACACCTGTGGGACTACAGGACACCTCAGTCCCTAAAAAAGGGATGGAGGAAAACCTCCTGTAAAGCCTTTCCAAATATACGAAGACAATAAAGTGATTTGGAGTAGTCAGCATAGATTAATGAAGAGAAAATCATGCTTGACCAGCCTGATAGACTTCACCAATTAGATGACTGGTGTATGAAAAGAGAGCAGTGGATGCTGTTTGTCTTTACTGTGGTAATGCTTTTGACACTGTATCCCATATAATCCCCATAGACAAGCTAACAAAGTACAGACAAGATAAAAGTAAAGTGAGGGGGATTAACAATACAAAACAGGGAGGAATGGGTGATACACAAAATAGGTGTGCAGCTGATTAGAGGGACATCATCAAGCTGGAGAAACGGGGTGCCAGGAACCTTACAAAGCCCAACAAAGCCAAATATCAAGTCCTGCCCCTGGGAAGAAATTAACCCAGGCATCAGGAACCAGCTAACTGGAAAGAAATTTGACAGAAAAGGACTTGGAGAGCCTGGCAGACAAGTTTGACAACAGACACCAATGTGCCCTTGTGGCAAAGTAGGCCAGTAGTACTTTGACCTGCATTAGACAAAGTGTTAGAATCATAGAATTATAAAATAGTTAGCGTTGGAAAAGACCTTAAGATCACTGGTGCTGTTTAATATTTTCATCAATGACCTGGATGAGGGAACTGAGTGTACCCTCAGCAATTTCACTGATGATACTGAACTGGGAGGAGTGGCTGACACACCAGAAGGCTGTGCTGCCATTCAGTGAGACCTGGACAGGCTGGAGAGTTGGGCGGGGAGAAACTTGATGAGGGCAAGTGTAGAGTCTTGCATCTGGGGAAGAACAACCCCAGGTACCAGTACAGGCTGGGGGTTGACCTGCTGGAAAGTAGTGAAGGAGAAAGGGACCTGGGGGTCCTGGTGGATGGGAGGATGAGCATGAGCCAGCAATGTGCCCTTGTGGCCAAGAAGGCCAATGGCATCCTAGGGTGCATTAGAAAGGCTGTGGTTAGTAGGTCAAGAGAGGTTCTCCTCCCCCTCTACTCTGCCTTGGTGAGGCCGCATCTGGAATATTGTGTCCAGTTCTGGGCCCCTCAGTTCAAGAAGGACAGGGAACTGCTTGAAAGAGTCCAGCGCAGAGCCACGAAGATGATGAAGGGAGTGGAATATCTCTCTTATAAAGAGAGGCTGAGGGAGCTGGGTCTCTTTAGCTTGGAGAAGAGGAAACTAAGGGGTGACCTCATCAATGTTTACAAATATGTAAAGGGTGAGTGTCAGGATGATGGAGCTAGGTTCTTTTCAGTGATGTCCAGTGATAGGACAAGGGGCAATGGGTGTAAACTGGAGCACAGGAGGTTCAATGTGAACATCAGGAGGAACTTCTTTACTGTGAGAGTGACAGAGCACTGGAACAGGTTGCCCAAGGGGGGTTGTGGAGTCTCCTACATCGGAGATATTCAAGGCCCGCCTGGACAAGTTCCTGTGTGATGTAATTTAGGTTACCCTGCTCTCACAGGGGGGTTGGACTAGATGATCTTTTGAGGTCCCTTCCAACCCTTAGGATTCTGTGAGTCTGTGATCATCTAGTTCCAACACCCCTGACATAAGTAGGGACACCTCACACTAAACCATGCCACACAAGGCTTCGTCTAACCTGGCCTTGAACACCGCCAGGGATGGAGCACTCACAACTTCCTTGCACAACCCATTCCAGTGCCTCACCACCCTAACAGGAAAGAATTTCTTCCTTAGATCCAATCTAAACCTCTCCTGTTTAAGTTTGAACCTGTTACCCCTTGTCCTGTCACTACAGTCCCTAATGAAGAATCCCTCCCCAGCATCCCTATAGGCCTCCTTCAGATACTGGAAGGAGGAGATACTATGAGGTCTCCATGCAGCCTTCTCTTCTCCAAACTAAACATCCCCAACTCTCTCAGCCTGTCTGTGTATGGGAGATGTTGCAGTCCCCTGCTCATCCTCGTGGCCCTCCTTTGGACTTGTTCCAACAGCTCCATGTCCTTTTTATGTTGAGGACACCAGAACTGCACACAATACTCCAAGTGAGCTCTCACAAGAGCAGAGTAGAAGGGCAGGATCACCTCCTTCAACCTGCTGGTCACGCTCCTTTTGATGCAGCCCAGGATACAGTTGGCTTTCTGGGCTGTGAACGTACACTCTCAGCTCATGCTCATTTTCTCATTGAAACATGTTGCCAGAAGGTCAAGGTAGATGGTCCTTCCCCTTTGATCAGCACTGCTGGGACACGTCTGGAATGCTGGCTCTGGCTCTGGACTTCTGAGGAGGAGACATGGACATACTAGAGGACATCCAGTGCAGGGCCACAAAGATCATTAAGGAACTGTATCTGTCATATGAGGAGAGGCTGAGAAACATGGGACTGTTCAGCCTGGAGAAGAGAAGGCTGAGGGGATCTTATCAATGTGTATAAAACCATGATGAGAGGGCAAAGTAAAGGAAGCAGAGCCAGATACTTCTCAGTCATGTTCAGTGACAGGACAAGAGGCTGAAGGCACAAACTGAAAACACAAAATTTCATGTAAAGGTAAGTAAGATCTTTCTTAGTGTATGATTGCCCAGGCAGTCTATAGTTTCCATCCTTGGAGGTGTTCAAAACCCAACTGGATATGGCCCTAAGCAATCTGCTGTCAGTGAACCTGTAGGACTAGATCTCCAGAGGTGCCTCTGCCCTCAGCCATTCTGTGAATCTGCAGTTCTGTAAATAAAATTCTTTTTTTGAGTCCTATCTTGCAAAATCTTAAGAAAGGCTTCTTCATTTCACTCTAAGATCCCAGATATGGCTCTAACTAGTAAATTACACTGACTCCCAAGGACGAAGAACATAGTAGTGGCAGTGTAAAGGGAAAGTTTTGGACATCTGGCAGAAGTTACTTAACAAATTAAGGAGCAGATATTTATAGGTTGGGATTCATCTGACCTTTTCTTCATACCTACATCAGCTCAGCATGAATCATATCCTAGAATGCCTAATACTCTCCTACTGGCTACAGAGCACAAGTTAGGGATTTCTACTTTATAGGAATAAGTAGAAGGCAGTTTTCATAATGATATATTTGCAATTTTCACAGTCTTATCAGTCATGTATTTATGGTTCACATATGAGATTCCTTTGCCCTCGGCCCTAAAAGACCAATTATTTTCTTACTGGCCTGTCCCAGTCCTCCAGAAAATGCCATCTATTACTTTCTCTTCCTCACTCTGTCACTCATCGATGCTCCCCTGCTTGACTGTACAGCTTTATTTTTTTTTTTTCCATTTGGTGTCATGATGTTATTAAGGTTTTAGGCATAACAAATATAAATAATTGCCCCAGAGCAAATAGAAGTACTGAATCTGGTGCATGCGAGACTGTGAACACATTTATGAAACCCAAAATGCAACGAGGCATCAGACATATATATCTGGGCTTTGTGTACAGTTCTTCAAGTATATCACAGAGCTGGTGATGGTTGTATAGTTCCCCAGAAAGTGTTCAGAAACTAGGTAGCTGCCTGCAATATTTTAACATTTAAAATATTCTAAAAATAATTATCCATTTTGATGGATGTTAACATTAAAATGTGTTGTCTATTTTGATTTTTCTTCTATTTTATCCAGAAACACAGGCATGTTCCTGACTGCCAATTTAAAACATTTACTTTCACTGGGCTGTCAAAGACAATTATGAATTACACACTGGTGCACTGTTAATACATAATCTACCTACGCAGAGCTGAATTTTTATGCATTGAATTATTATTTTAAAAAATCCTTTTTTGTATTATTAGTTAACCTTATATTACTCTTATTTGGAAGGGAGGGATGACATGTTGACATAACAGAAGAGGTATACTGCAAATTAAAGAGATGCCAAAAGCATTGGCAGTTATGGAAGATCATAGGTACATTTAAATCTCATAGCCATCTTTTCAAACAAAACTACCTAAATTCACATTAAGCTGATCTAGAATATGAAGCAAAACCACTTCAATTTATTTATATTAGATACAGACTGTAACCCAAAACTAATTATGAGGGTAAAATTACTTGTGTTAATCTTCCAATCTTTAGACCCTGAAACACTGTTCCGTCAAGTGATTATATTAAACCAACTCAGAAATGTTTTTATCTTGCTAATCTCTATCCAGAGAAACCAATAAAAACAGAATAATTAACCATAAACAATTTTATTTGGCTGATGATATTTAAGCTTCAGATGGACTGTTTTAAATGGCTAGCAAAACAGGGATGCATTTTACTTCTTAACTGAACCCTGAAGGGCAGGTCTGGCTAAGTGTTTTGACCCCATCAGACATAATAATTCCCTCTTCTGATTCATTTTCTAATATTTTGTTTTTTTCATTCACTGTAGTTATTATAATGTTTATGTCACAGTAAGAGGAAAGGGACACAGCCCATTTTAATACCACACTCTTCCATGATTCTCCAGTAACTGAAACCAAGGCTATTCCCCTCTGAAAGGGTTTAAATATTTTAAAGAGATTTTGAAAAAAGATGTGCCCATGATGCAGTGGGAGGCACAAGAGACTGACAATGACAAAACAGACAAGATGGAAAAAAATGTCAGATACTTCACTACCTGTATAATTACATGTCCTCATTGTGTTTCAAAGTAGGCTATGCCAGTAGTAGACTATCCAAGTAAATAAGATTGGTGGAAGAATAATTATTTTATCGAATTAAGGGATAATTTTTGTCATAAAGTCCAAATTAGGGGGTGTTTTTTTTTCTGTCCTCAATTAAGCTTGTTCAGGTATGAAATGTATTTCACACTGTTTAAAGGGTGGAGATAAAAGAATGTGTACTACCTAAACACGTTCCAGTTTCAGTGTTATCTTCTGTTCAAGTTTACTCTGATTCTGTTTCTTTTCCTTATGTATATTCTTTTATCTTTTTCTTCTCTCTTTTTATACTCTTTTGCCTTTTGCATCTCCCACACTTCCACTAGACATATAAAGGTATCAAAGTTCTTATTAAAAAATGTAATTTTGTGGATTGGAATTATCAACAAGAAAAGGATGAAGTATAAAACTGATTTCAAGCTAAAGTCTGCTCCCCTATCTCCAATTAAATGAAAACTTCAGAAACTTTCCAAGTACATCTTAATATATGATGCCTTACTCTAGCTCTCACCTTTTTTCCTTACAATGAACCTGAGCTCGATCAGAACATGCCTGAGCTCTTTATAATTCTTAACTGTAAAAGAGTTTTATCACCTTCCTTAGCCAGTTTTGCCTTAAAAGCCATTGTTTCAGACAAGCTTTGCTTTCAATTTTCCCATCAATTCAATCAAGCAAGTCAGAATAAAGCTCAAAAAGCTGGAACCAAAGTTAAAAATAATCCATCATAATGCCACTGTTCTAGTCAAAATTACCACATAGCCCCCACTGGAGCATGAGCCTGGTTTGTTATGACAAGAGTAGGTGGTATTAAGTGTAATTTAAAGTTATGGAAGACACATTTTTGAGTTTTGAAGTATTATTTCACACTTTTGGGAGGGAGGGCAGAGAAGAATACAAATCACTGTGATTCAGCACAGGAGTCAAAGGTAAAATGCAAATTTTACTCAAGCTTAGCTCTGTAATATTACTTCTTGCACTTTCTCTTTTTTCTCCAAAGTCAAGGTAGTTTTAGACATTTTTTAAAAGAAACACACAGTGAATCCCCCATAAAACAATGTAAAAGGAGATTGTTTTCCGTAAGTACTGTTTTTACTAAGACCACTCATCGTTAGCCTTTGTATTTCCTGAAAATTCTCATTAAACTATCAACATACAGCATAAAGCATCATAGGACACTTCTTGCCTGACCATCAGGTGACACCAGCTAGGAATCTGACCTTCTATTTTTGCAGCATGTTTCATATTGGAGACAGTAAATTCTCCTTTATTTTTTAACTTTAATTTCTTTTTAAAATATATGCATCATTAAGATTTTTCGTATGTGAACTAGCATATGTATCTGCCTAAGGCTGGGTATCTTCAGCTTCAACTAGCATCAGGAGCAAAGATGGAAGCCAGTGTTTGGCTAATCTAGGAAGAAGTCTGGGATTTTTACAAGCAAAGTAGCTGTAACAGTTTCCTGACACCTGAAAATACATTTATTCACAGACATGTCTGACTTTCCTTAACCAAGCATTTGGATGAGTGAGGAAAGGCCTATCTTCAAGTTAAGGTCACTGCCTGGCCCAGCCAGCTTCCCTGGTATGTATTTTCAACAAA
Organism: Agapornis roseicollis; assembly: GCA_002631895.1. Lineage (NCBI taxonomy): Eukaryota > Metazoa > Chordata > Aves > Psittaciformes > Psittacidae > Agapornis > Agapornis roseicollis. The sequence goes on from NDXB01018559.1 coordinate 45,340, forward strand.
ACGTCAGTCTATTTATTGCTTAATCTAAACAGTCAATTTGAGAGTTTAGACTATTGAAAGGTTTCCTCTGAATATCTGTTGCATAATGACCATTCCTACATTTCCAAGTCAAGCTCATGATCAGAATTATACTTTGTGTTCCCTTTTTTCTCTCGCCCTTACTGATGATTTGGTCAAGTAACATTTCCAAGTATTACATCTCTTAGAGAGTCATGAAAGCGTGAAACTGCTTTATAGTAGTGACAAGGATGAAGAAATTTTCCAAAGTAATTTCTACAGCTCTAAATCTGGAGTCAGAATTAAATATAGCATATTTAGCTTAAAACCCCTTGTCTTATTCTACAGACACTATAAAAAATTCTGTCCCCATCTTTCTTGTAAGTCCCCCTTAAGTATTGAAAGGCCACAGTAAGACCTCACTGGAGCCTTCTGATCTCCAGGCTGAACAAGCCCAACTCTCTCAGCCTTTCCTCACAGGAGAGGTGTTCCATCTCTGTGACCATTTTTGTGGCCATCCTCTGGACACACTCTAATGCGAGCATGTCTTTCCTCTAATGAGAACTCCAGAGCTGAAAGCAGTACTACAGGTGGGGCCTCATCAGAGTGGACTAGACAGGCAGAATCACTTCTCTTGACCTGCTGGCCATGCTTCTTTTGACATAGCCCAGGATACAGTTGACTTCCTAGGCTGCAAGTACACATTACCAGCTCATGTGCAGGTTTTTATCCACCAGAGCCTCCACGCCTTTCTCAGCAAGGCTGCTATCAATCTCATCTTAACCCAGCCTTTATTAATAGTGGAAATTTCCCCAACTCAGGTTCTGGACCTATCACCTGGCCTTGTTGAACCTCATGAGGCTCATGCATGCCTATTTCTCAAGCTGGTCCAGATCCCTTTGGCTGGCATCCTGTCCTTTAAGTGTTTCAACCATACAAGTCAGCCTGGTGTCATTGGCAAATTCCCTGAGGGAACTGGTATACCTTTGGTTGGTGCAACAGTTTGCTGCCTGTAGCAGCTCTTTCTCCTGTCTGTGACTTAAAAACCTTTTTACAGTAGTTCACTAATTGTTCCCTCCTCTCTGAGTTATAAGACACATCACTATATACAGGAATATGCCAACACAGTGGAAGGAAATTTCATGTATTGCATAAAACTATTACCTGAGAATTTTAGTGGAAATTTTTATAGGATCAACATTACAGTAGCTGCAAAATCTTTGCTGTCTTTCAGCTTAGTTGGCAAGTTTGGAGCCTCATTCTCCATACTGAACACTATGTCAGCTGTGGAATTTCAATTAACAACCGTTTGAGAGAACATCTAAAGGGGAAGATATATTTTACTGTTAGGGACCTTGGCACAGTCATATCAGGAGTGTCAGAATATCAAAGTTTTCACGTCTTTCTTGATTACATAAGGCAAAGAATAGATGTGAAGAAGACAGATTTGATGTGAAATTTTTGGTGGTTTGTGAGTGGGCTGGATGCAACATGAATGTAATTTATTTTTTATCTACCATCAGGCATCCAATTTGAGCAATGGGTGTTAATAATCAATTATTGTGAAAATCAGAGAAAACTTTGGAAGATGTGACTTCATTAAAATTGTAATCACTCATGGAAATTTGACAGGAAAAACATAAGAAAAATCTAACCTAGATGATATCCAACAGAAAATTTGGCTTTTACTTGAGGTTCTTGCTGTTGCCTCCTTAATCACCTGGACAAAAAAAATATTGAGACTACAGGCCAAAATCAGGAGAAAAGTAACTCAGTACATTAAATGCATTTCTTTTATGGGAAATTGTGGTATTTGTATTTGTAAAGTGTTTTCTCAAGAATGTGGATGTAATTTTGTCTAAAATAACTTTCACAAACAATTTTAAATTAGCTGGTCCTCATCTATCGTTACTGTCCTAGTCCTCAGACCTAGTGTTGCCTCAATGTTTTATCCTCAACCGCTCTCCTAATGTTTTGTTAAAAAAAATGGTACAAGATATTGCAAAGAGAGCAGACTCTTCCATAATTGGTAACAGAGATAATATGTATATGAAAGGTTAAGATGTTTGGCCTGGCAGCTATATAGGAAAATGTATTAGCACCATGTTTTTCCATGACCTGTGTTCTGGTTTTATACCCTTCCAGTCAGTAATTTCTTATTCACACACTGCAATCTAATTTGAACCAATTGTAAAAAGCTTTCTCTGTAACTCTTTCTCACTAAGTGGTTAATTTATATTCATATTTTTATCTATTTTAGACATGCTTTACTCTTACTTTCAGAAAGAAGTATCTTAAATTATATCGGTTTTGTCATTGGTAAATGTACAGAAAAAAGAGTATGAGTTATAAATTTATATTCTTTTAACTTTTAATTTGGCAAGAAAATAGAATGAAACAAAGAACAAGCTTTGAATGATGACAAAAATAAAACTATGTAAAATACAATGACAATGAGACTAAATTCTATTCAACAGGCATGCAACAAAAAAATGTTACCTCTCCTTTTCTACTGAGATATAAATTACAAGTTTCATCACACTGCAAACACTCGATGTATATAATGCATACAAAACACATACCAAGTACAAAATCATTTTAGCAGTTGGATTATTATGGATAAATGTAACAAAATCAATACCATACTTTTGTTTATTTTTCTTTAACAATTTACTGAACATTTTTATATGTACTCATAGCATTTGTGAATTTAAAACTGATACTGTGTGTGAATTCCTCATTAGTAAAAATGTGAATGTGCATTGCAGATGTCATCTGACTGAGACAGATCACAGATATCGTAGGATATTGCTAGACCCACTTAAGGGTAGTCAACATGGTACAAAATGAATAGGTAATGGTGATACATGGCAATGAAAAAAACACACAGCTGTAAGCATAGATTATTTCTCTGAGCAGCACAAAGACTCAAGACACATAGAGAAGAAATGAATGTGTTCTTATGATTTTTCCACTTCTCTAATCATAGAAGCACCTGAGGACAACCATTCTGTTGGTCTATCCACCCCAGCCAGGGTACATCAGCAGTGACCACCCTTGCTATAGCATGCCTTGCCTGACACATCCCTTCCCAGCTGGAGATCAGCTGCGCAGAATCAGCTACCCCTGCTCCACGGCACGAAACCTCTGTACTTTTTGTTCTTTGAAGACACCTTCTCATCTTTTTTCTACAGCCCTCAGTGAAAACAGTAACAATGATCAGAATATCTTTAGTTATATCTGTGCTGGCAATCCAGATGAGGCCAGGTCACATGCAAGCCTAGGCATCAGCACATGGCCATCCACATGGATTCTGAGTGATCCTTTTATCCTTTTTTTCAGCTGGGCCACATACTAGTTCCCAAATCAACAACCAGGTGCTATTGGAGGGCTTGTGTAGGTCAAGGACCGTTCCCTGCTGGCAGCTGTATGTGGACCCCTAGTCAGGAGATAGTGGACTAGCAGGATGCATAAAACTTGTGGCATGCTACTTGTGCCTTATGCCCTAGCCTTTTTATTAGGTAGAATCGTGAAAGACCAAGTTCAGCCTTGCTCAGTATGTGATACCTATAGCTTTCAAGTAGTAAAATCAGAGACATCTCAAGTGCTGTAAAGTAGGGAGGTCAGAGGACTGGAAATAACCTCTCCTGATGGTCACTGGGCCTTTACAAATCTACTCTGTAGACGAAAAAATAGGGGGCTTTTACCAGTCCTTCAGAAAACACATGTATTTTCTGGTGTGAACCATATCTTGGGATTTAATTTCAGGTTTGGGGAATAGACAAAAATAAATTTGTATTCATTAAACATCATAGTTTAACATAGATCATAAAGTGAGTTAATTGTCCTGTGTCTACAGGCATGTTTTTACTGAACACTTTTGAAGATATAAGGAGATATCCAAGCTCAAACAGAAATACAACCTTAGAGCCAGTTTCCCCAAGGTAATAATACAGATTATTTTTGCTGTTACCAAGTAACACTCACCATCTTCTAGATTCTTAGTGTAGGAGAGAGCATGTCTGAAGTAGTGACCTATGCTTGCCACCAAACTCTTCTTAAAAAAATAAAAAAGCATTGTTATAGCAGCAGCTTGTGAAATCTGTGGGTCTATAGGATCAGCATGCACCTCAGGGGAATTCCTGTATACTCACAAAGTATTTCAGAAAGACTCCATTGCTTCATCTCTCTAGATCATAAACCGCAGCACACTATACAAAATATTGCTTATTTACATTGCTCCTCTAAAACACACCCCTTGCAAATGAGTTATTCTAACTGTGCTTAGCTATTTCCTGGTGAATTTCTAAACAGTTAAGCAGATTGTTACAGGTTTAGTGAAATGGCTTTCAATTTATGAAATATACCAACATAAGAAACCTATTTAAATATAGCAAATCTCCTATGTTTTTTAAGACTTCGGGCATATGTTCAATTGAGTGTTGTGAATTTACACTGCAGATGTTGAATGTGGGATTTATCTTGCCTGGCTTGAGACAACCAAAGTGAGGAGCAGTCATCTTTGGCTTTTTGAAGAAAGCAGTGTGGGGTGTTTTTTTTTTTTAGAAAGCAGTTTGCGGGATCTTTGCTAAATGTCTTCATTTACTCATATGAATCCCATCAGAAAAAAACAGAGTATGTTTTCGGCAAGGTTCTGACCTGTTTTCAGGCTCTGCAACATTAAGTGGAACCAAACCAAATACCCATTAACCTTTTGTTCTGCACAGTATTGTTCCACAGAAACTCTGACATCTTACCTATTTATTTCATTTATGTTATGATTTGTTTTATCGTGAATATTGGCCAATTTAGAGTAAACTCTCTAGCTAAAATAATCAAGGGAAAAAAAGGATGCCAAAGATCAATTCATCCAATTGCACTAAATGAGTTACAGTGTTTTCTTTACTGATTTAATTAAATCAAACAACACCTGCAAGACATAACTACACTTTAAAATGAAGAGACATGTATGCAGCACTGGGATTCATTCATGGACTAGCATCAAACCTTAAGGAATTTCAATCAAAAAGATAAAAATTACAGTTCTGCTTTAAAATATGGTTGTGTGCAGATCTGTGATTTCTTCCCTTATAGATATGGGAAATAGCTCTTTTTCTTCCAATACTGATTTCTAAATGTGATAATTAAAGCTGAAAAAAAAAAAAAAAAAAAAAACA
>NDXB01018559.1:51791-68476 GCA_002631895.1 Agapornis roseicollis
AAAAAAAAAAAAAAAAAAAAAAAAAAAAAAAAAAAAAGAAAAAAACCCCAGGCCTTGCAGTGCTTTTTAAATGTTTGTCAAGATGCCAAAAATGCAGCATAAGGTGTCAAGGGAATTTTCCTTTATGTTTCTGTTCAATGAATGACCTTTCATTTTAGAAGGAAAGACACTGTGTCAAGAATAACTTATTGCCTTTTCCTATAACACTAAGTCCATCAATGACCTAAACTACTACATCTATTTCATTTTCATTTTATTTTCATTTTAGGTAAGATCAAATAAGACTTTTTCTCCATTTCCAACTTAGAGAACGGATTATAGGATTAAATATAATTAAATCAGAGAGAAAAGGATAAAATTAATAGTTCGAGTTTGGTTTATTTCACAAAGCTCAGTTCAGCAGTTTGTTTTGTTTTCTGTTGAATAAGTTTAATCAGCACAGTAAAACTAATAAGAAATTAATAGATTTTTCAGTCCTGTAAGCAGTCCGAATTGCATGCATGGGCATTGCTCTTAATTATAAAAGGTTATAGCTGAATTCTTTCAATATATGTAACTATAACACAGAGTAGGCTTAAAAAGTAGGTCAACTCATCACAAGTACAAAACAATGCAGTTTATATTTCAGTGGACTGTGAAAAACAGAACAATTTTGATGCAAAATTTCTGCAGGCACATACCCGAGAACCGTATGAAACTCTGCATCTTATTACTACAAACCCATTTTAGGATTGTAAATACATTCATGTAAACACAGCTTTTTTCACCCATGTGGGATTACATATCTCCAAACATGTTTTCCATACAACCATAATACGCATTTTTAATATTTACATATGCATAAAACATTTCTTTCATCCTAAACTGTTTCATCAGCAAATAAAGCCATAGTACTTATATGTGCATGCTTTCCCTATAGATTCATCTTGAAGAAACTGCATTTTAAGAAGTCTAAATTATTAAATACACTCTTATGTAAGACCTGTCTTGCATTTAGTTGAGTTGATTTTCTCAAAAACATTATAGGTAGAATTACCCAGTCTGTTATAGGTTTAGTAAGTGCTTTGATAGGTTTTGTGCTTGCTTTGATTGCTAATTTCTTTGACCACTGTGTTTATGGTGGCTAGAATATTAATTTAAATTTGGGTTTAAAAGAGTAAAGTTTCTAAAATATTGCCTTCAAAGTATAAATCAAATATATACATTCATTATCTTAAAATTACTTCTTTATTGTGAGTTTATAAATACCAGCTGGAAAACACACATGCATTGAATTCCCTGTTTCATCAGCTAGGATCTCATTAGCTACACTTTCTGCAGGAGATAGAGCTCAGAGTTAATGCTGCTTTGGAGTCTTTATCCACAGTTATTTAGAAAGTTTTCAAGTCTTTTAACTCTAAATAAGAGGAAATCTCTAATCCATTCTTTGGGAAGTTATAAGATTTAGCAGATTTTCAATATTTTTTTTAATACATTTCTTTTGTAGAGTAATGTAAATGCTGGCTTACTTCAAAATATCATGAAGTAAAATTTGGCTAAATGTCTGTTTAAGAATAATGTGTGACTCTAAGAAGAAAAATTGCTGGGTCAGATTATACATCCTATTAGAGTGAGCTTCAGATAATGAAACTTCAGCAAATCCAGTTGGACTACAAATAAATCAATTAATTTTGAATAAATTCAAAATTACTGTGGTTGTTTGGGTTAGGATTTTTTTTTCCTGCATTATACAATAGCATTATACTCTACTATTTACTTTATGGAATCCCTGGAAAAAAAGAGGACACCTGTCAGTCATCCCAAATTTGTATTTACCTGAAAATATTTGGTAACTTTATGTCCTGCATCAAGCAGCTGCATTTTCAGATGTTTGCATTAACTATTAAGGCAATCTGCAACATGACAAAGAATGGCCAGCTCAGTGGATGAAGACTTTTCATATTGAAAGTGGCATATTAAGCCTTCAAACTGGATTAAGGAAGGTAGGGGTTGGGAGCTGAATAAACAATCTAACCCCTCATTAAATGAAGAAGGGAAGATGTTCGTCAGTAAATCGAGTACAGGAAATAGTACTGTCCTGGGTTTAGCAGTGGCAGTCATCTTTTTCTTCTTCATAATAACTGGTGCAGCACTATGTTTCTGAGTTTCGGCCTGGGAACAAAACTGATAAAAAGGAAGGAAGGAAGCAAGGAAGCAAGGAAGCAAGGAAGGAAGGAAGGGACACCCTAAGATTATTAGTGCCCACAGGTATTGCTCCAGCTATTAGAGTAAAGCTGGCTGACACCAGAAACAGCACAGGAAGTGCCATAAAAGACATGACAGCCTGTTGAGGAAACAGTGTCTTACAGTAGTCTGTCAGAAGTTGTGAACTCCCTTTTATGAAGTAAAATGTTGGGGAGCTTGCTGTATTTTAAGTGAAAGTTCATACAGTGATTTGCCTGCTGTTCTCTTCCTTTCATAACATATTTTCCTTTTTTTTCTTTTAACTCATTAGTTATATATTACTACTAAGAAACTCAATGGTTTATCAATTTTATTACATCGTATTCCTGCAATCCTCACTGCATTTCCGCTTTTATGCAATGTGTACAGCAAGACATAACAAAAATCATACACAAAGAATATGAATGAACTGGACTCAAGAGTTTTGACTCTCTTTTGAAGAAATTCTTATCCTTTTACATTCATTACAAATGTTTCTTACCAAAATTCACCCTGAAAGCAGAAAATGACAGCAATCAATAGCTTTGAATAAATTCTTACTTGCAGATGCAATGCAGAGCTTGTCTGCTACTGCTTGACCTATTGGCAGCTTGAGGAGCCACAGAAAACTGGCTGAAGAGAAATCAGAGAAGGAAGATGGCTGAAAGACACTCACTGTTTGAATGCATGCAGCTTGTGAGAGGAGTATTTGAGAACTTGCTGCCTTTCATTCGAACCAGATATTCTTAGTTTTCATCTTTAAATACCTTACCCTTTTTCAGATCTTCGTAGGAAATCGTTCTGTTTTGTCATGTCTGATGACTAATTCATGTTGGTGAGTAATAATTTCAGGAAAGAGTCACGAGTTACAAGGATTTTCAGTATCACCTTTGTGAATATAATGAATTTGCAAGTCATTTCCCAACACTTAGAATCTGAGATTTGGAAATCAAAAATTCAAATAATTAAAAAGCTGAAGTGCATGAAATAAAAATAAAAAAAAAAAAAAAAAAAAAAAAAAAAAAAAAAAAAAAAAAAAAAAAAAAAAAAAAAAAAAAAAAAAAAAAAAAAAAAAAAAAAAAAAAAAACACAAAAAAAAACCCCACACTTTTATTTGGATACTCAAAAGTGTTTTCTCACTTTTATTAACCTTGATCGTAATGCACAAGAAAAAGCAGATCTGTTCTCTCAAATTCTCAACAAAGAATCTTGTTAAAACAGAGCCTTAGGAAGTGTGACCAAGGCACAGAGAGGCAGATGATCAGACCTGGTCAAAATCATTGCTTTCCTGCCTGCTTCAGTGCATCCCAGAATTGTTCAGAGAAAGAAAAAAAAAATATTTTAAACAGAGTAATAGAAACACCTTTGAAATGTGACAGATTTTTTTCATCACTGTAAACCTTTTCTGTGCTCTTCTAACCAATGAGCTAAAAATGAGGCACATATAAACTCAACAAAGGAAACTTTGAATTGGGTAAGTGGCAAGGTTTGATAACATAAATAAATAAAATAACAAAATAAAATAAATTCCTTGTGCATGGTTCTGCTAATTGTCAGTTTGGTGACATTTTCAAATGAAATGAAGCTGAAGTTCGTGAAAATATTACCAGATATGATACATCAGATATGCCTGATATATCAGATACAATTATATGAAAGGAGAACCTGGGTTAGTATCCAAACTACTTTCTCAATCCATGGGTTCCTGTCCTCTAACACACCTGTGAGAGTCCCTTTCAATTCGTTATACACTACATCAGCAGAACTAGTAGCATATCTGTTCTGCCTTTGGGTGGCCAGCATTGTAAAAAGTCAGGGAATAATCCCCCATTCTCTTAAGAAAAAGGAGTGAGAAATTTCTATACACAGGAAGAGTGATGGGACAATATCTGTGAGACATTTAGTTTATGCACAAGATCTTAAAGGGAAGGGAAGGGGAGGGTATATTATGTGGTTTCTCACATTTTAAAAGATTGTACAAAACAGAGAGAGAAAAATTAAAAAAAAATCAAATTAAAAAAGAGGCTTATAAAAGGTGAAAGCAAGGACAGGCACTCTGGGATGAATACAGGGATGTTGTCTGGGAAGCTAGGGACCAGGTGAGGAAAGGTAAGGCCCAGTTAGAATTGAACTTACCTAGTGATGTTAAGGATAACAGGAAGGGATATTATAGGTATGTAGTGGATAAAAACAGAGTAGGGACAACGTAGGTCCCCTCCAGAAGCTATCGGGAGAACTGGCTATGCAGGATTTGGAGAAGGCTGAGGCTCTGAACGACTTCTTTGCCTCAGTCTTCACTGGCAAAAGCTCTGACCACACCACCCAAGTCTTGGAAGGCAGATGCAGGGTCTGTGAGAATGAAGACCTTGGGCCTACTGTAGGAGAGGATCTGGTTCGAGACCATCTTAAGAACATGAATGTGCACAAGTCCATGGGACCTGATGAAATCCATCCATGGGTCCTGAAGTAGCTGGTGAGTGAAGTTGCTAAGACACTGTCCATCATATTTGAGAGATCATGGCAGTCAGGTGAAGTTCCCAAAGACTGGAAAAAAGCAAATATAACCCCAATGTTCAGGAAGGCGAAAATGGATGACCCAGGGAATTACAGACCAGTCAGTCTCACCTCTGTGCCTGGCAAAATCTTGGAGCAGATTCTCCTGGAAGGCATGCTAAGGCACATGAAAAACAACAAGGTGCTTGGTAACAGCCAGCATGGCTTCACTAGGGGGAAATCCTGCCTGACCAATTTGGTGGCATTCTATGATGGGGCTATGGAATTGATGGACAGGGGTAGAACAGTTGACATCATCTACCTGGACTTGTGCAAAGCGTTCGACACTGTCCCACACGACATCCTTGTCTCTAAATTGGACGGACATCAATTTGATAGGTGGGGCACTCGGTAGATAAAGAACTGGCTGGATGGCCGCATGCAAAGCGTTGTGATCAATGGCTCAGTGTCCAGCTGGAGACCGGTGATGAGTGGTGTCCCTCAGGGGTCGGTGTTGGGACCGGTCTTGTTCAACATCTTTGTTGCTGACATGGACAGTGGAATGGGTTGCCCAAGGAAGTTGTAAGTGCTCCATCCCTGGCAGTGTTTAAGGCCAGGATGGACGAAGCCTTAGGTGGCATGGTTTAGTGTGAGGTGTCCCTGCTTATGGCAGGGGGGTTGGAGCTAGATGATCTTAAGGTCCTTTCCAACCCTAACTATTCTATGATTCTATGCAATCATTTTTGGGCACCTTGCAATGAGCTCAAAAATGTGCATCTTCTCAGGCTACTTGCCTTCATTCTGCTGTCACAGATGTCACAGCATGAGAACAAGGAGACATCTGAGCTAGTACAAAACTGCCTCACTCAGCTGCCAGCAACATTTCAGCCATGGAGGCCAGGTGACCTTGGAGGGCTGCAGAGCCTGAGGTTCCTCTGCTGGCTGTGAGAGAAAACTGCGTCTTTTCTGCACACTTCTGATGTGAGGGCACATCCATTAAGGTAGCAAAGCATTAAGTGTATGCTAATGTAGGTGAAATAGAGAGTAAATTATTTGTTTAAGTATTTACTTACTTTATAATGTAGTTCTTTGGGTATTCAACTTTTGCAAGCCTACAGTGGGCTTTCCAGTCAGAGAGGTCAGGTTTTATGGTGTTCTTTACAAATTAATGACCTGAGCTTTCAGGCACTTTCAAAATCCATTTTCTACACACCTGTGTGTATAGCATACTATAATATCAGCAAAGGTAATTATTTTCACTCTTCAAAGTCAACATAATGACAAGGCACGATTTGTTATCCATTATTGTGCTTCCTATATAATTCATTGTGGAATTTAACAAAGTATTTACCCATCTGACTAAATTAGTTACGATTCATTAGCAAAATATATAAACAAATGAAATCAGGCACAAAATCACACCTATCTCACTAACAGCGCTCATTTTCATGCTGTGTTTTGCTTGCTGCGATTATCATTTGATGGTTTGGGAATTAACTGGTACTAGATTATTAGTATGAGTCAGAATAATACCCTCCCCCGCTATCTTGATTTACATCTTTCTTAACTTTTAGACACAAAAATTGTTTAGAACAGTTCCAAAAAAGATTATAAAATACCCTAGAAAAAGTTAATAACCTTATGAGCACCCTTCTGAACTACTTGTTTTTCAAACACAGAGATTTTAAGGTTACCTATTAATAGAGTAAGAAGATTTGCATATATAAGTATTTCAGGCTACATTATATACTGTTAACTTGTCATCAGTGTAATCTTCCAGACTTGTTCTGAATTAATAAATTAAAGTATTATAAATAATGTTCCTAAAGTACCTTTTTTATTGGTGATAAAGATCAGTCTAAAGCTGTACAAGTTATATTAGATATAAAATTAAGACAGCATACATACTATAAATGCATTTTTCAACAACATATATCAGAAAGACACTTACAAAACCATCAATTCAGAAAGAAAGGTAGCTTAACAATACATAATAAAATAGATGGCAAAAGTTTTAGTGTCTGTCCTGCCTTTTCAAAGTTTGACAGCTGACAAAAAAAGCCATACAATCTGATTTCTCCTTCTTAATGCAGACTCAGCAGAAATTTAGATGTCTTAAACTCTATACTCTTATTCTGAGCAAGTAATACATTATGTCTCTCAATTAAGAATACATAAATTAGCACAGAACAAAAATCGAGTGAAATAATAAAGTTAGTGCAACTAAGATGACAAAAGCTATATACATTTCTCTAGTGAAAGTTCAAAGCCCCATATAAGAGAATGAATGAAAATATGAATACCTAATTAACATATATCTTATGATACCCAGGAAGATTACAAAAGATCAAGGAAAAAAGCATGAGATCTGATCTGAAGCACAGATCAGTGCTGAGTTACATGTCTTTCAAAACTCCACTTGGTAAGATAGTTCATTGAGGACAATTCATTTACCAAACATGCTTTTTCCTCACAACCCATGCAAATAAAACTATAAATAGTAAAGACATCATAATTCTCACATTGTTCACACGGTAGATATAAACTTCATCTGCTCTCATTCTCTTCACAGATCTCTCAAAAATGCTGGAGTTCTTTCAGCTGGCAATACTTTGTTGACCTTCTAGTTTAATCTTTTTTTATGTGGCTTTGCAGACCAATGCACTTCATTAACACAGCACAAGTAAAACAGTCACCTGGCTCTCCAGAAAACAAAGACACAAACGTTTCCTGAATCTTCTTGCCTGGCAGCACCCAGTGGTTTTGGACTAAGAATAGAAAAAGTATATATAACTCTGTTTTTCTTTCTGTACTAGAAAAGCTGAATTTGGGAAGAGGAATAAAATCCAGTGTCTAGTCATTCAAATGTACCAATGATCTAAACTACTCTGTTTAGCTTTTCATTAATAACCATCCTTAATAGTCAAAAGAAACTGACAGGCAATTTGAAATGTTCCTATCACTCATCTTGTATATACCATTTGCTGACTGCAAGTGGAGACAAATTTTGCAAGTATTTCCTGTTTCCACTCCAGACTACATCTGGATTCCTTTATTCCTTCTTACCCATGCACCTTGATGGTGTGTGCTCACTCTCAGGTCTGTGAATTGGGTTTGTCTCCCAGGACATGCAGTTTTGCTGACATTCAACCTTGAACCAAGTATATATTAGCATACTACACTGTCGAAATGCAAAACATTTTAGGGCTATATCCATATATTTGTGCAGGAATATTCTAAATTTCATTTAAATCAATGTAGCTACCTTAATATATTCAAGGCCAGAAATTTTAGTGTTTCAAGGTCATTAGACCTTTTGTTAGATGGGACAATGATATATCTTTGGCTCAGACCACTTGGGTGAGGACAAATACAACTTGGCTGGGTCAAACCCTAGAAACACATTGTAAAAGTAACATAAATTTCTCTTAAAAACTCTGACAATCATCAACAAACCACAGTCCTGGCTTTGGGACAGTGTATGAGATACCTAGCTGGTAGGATCCCATAGGAGACACCTCTTGAAGGGCAAAGTGGAACAGAACAGCTGATGATCAAGGGCAACCTCCTCAGAGCATAAGGATAATCCATTACTACATATAATGAACATTAATAATGATTACTATGTGTAAGTAGTCAAAGGCCAGCATGGGTGAACAATGGACACATAACTGAGCTCAAATGCAAAAAAAGGTATTCAGGAGCAGGGAGCTCCCCTCCAGGGAACAGGACAGGATTCCTAGCAGGAATATAGAGAGGTAGCTCTAGCTTGTAGAGGTGGATTTAGGAAAGCTGAAGCTGAAACTAGCAAAGGGCATGAAAGGCAACAACAGGGGCATCTATACATATGTCACCAACAGAATTAAAACTACAGAAAGTTTGGGGACACTGTTTAGTGGTGGAAGAGACCAAATGACAAAAGACACAGATAAAGCTGTGCCGAAAACAGCCAGCACAGTTTTTCCATGTGTGCATGATGTCATGGTTTTCTACAAAGAAACGACCGGCTTTGTGAACAAGAGGACCACTGCTGAGGTAATTTACCTTAAATTTAACAGTACTTTCAGTACAGATTCACATAGGATCTTACTGACAAATGGCTGAAATACCACTTTAATAGGTGGGCAGTAAGGTGGGTAGAAAATCATCCAGATTGCCAAACTGAAAAGGCTGTAATCAGAGGTTCAATGGCCAAGCAATGGCCAATTTCAGGAATACTGGACTCATAGTTAGGCCAACACTGTTTTTTATTTTTATTAATGATCTGAATGATAAGATGCAATGTATCCTGAGAAAGTTTATGGATTATATCAAACCGTGGGACTGTGGCTGACATCAAATGAACAGCAAGGTTACTGGAAATAAGGATGTTGGTAGTGTAAAATAAATGCATTAACAGGAAACTTATCAAGCTCAAACATGGGAAATGCTAAGTCCTGCACCTCAGAGGACTAACACAACAACTGGTAGAGGCTGATGGGTGACTGCCTGGGAAGCAGATTGACTTGTTTTAAGCTCAGTCAGCCGTGCAGACACTCTCTCACTCCCCCCTTCCCCCCCCCCCCCCCCCCCCCCCCCCCCCCCCCCCAAAACCAGCCTGGCATTTTAGATGCAAATCCCACTTAAATATTATTTTCAATATAATAGTTATTAGATCAATATATTTTAATTGCTATCTACAGACCCTGGTAGAGATCGACAACTGTATTACGCAGCAAGGGTGTTNGGGTTGAGATAAGAACAGTCCAGTAACTAAGGTATAACACAAACCACTGCTGCTACCACCAATAATAATAATGATAAGGGAAATGGTTGATGAGAACATGAACATGAGCCGGCAGTGTGCGCTTGCAGCCCAGAAAGCCAACCGTATCCTGGGCTGCATCAAAAGGAGCGTGATCAGCAGGTTGAAGGAGGTGATCCTGCCCTTCTACTCTGCTCTTGTGAGACCTCACTTGGAGTATTGTGTGCAGTTCTGGTGTCCTCAACATAAAAAGGACATGGAGCTACTGGGACAAGTTCAGAGGAGGGCTATGAGGATGATCAGGGCAATGGAGCATCTCCCATATGAAGACAGATTGAGAAAGTTGTGGCTGTTCAGCCTGGAGAAGAGAAGGCTGCGTGGAGACCTCATAGCAGCCTCCCAGTATCTGAAGGGGGCCTATAGGGATGCTGGGGAGGAACTCTTCATTAGGGACTGTCGTGACAGGACAAGGGGCAATGGGTTCAAACTTAAACAGGGAAAGTTTAGATTGCATACAAGGAAGAAGTTCTTTACCATATAGGTGGTGAGGCACTGGAATGGGTTGCCCAAGGGAGTTGAGAATGCTCCATTCCTGGCAGTGTTCAAGGCCAGGTTGAACAGAGCCTTGGGCTGCACAGTTTAGTGTGAGGTGTCCCTGTTTATAGCAGGGGGGTTGGAACTAGATGATCTTAAGGTCCTTCCCAACCCTAACTATTCTATGATTCTATGATTCTAAATAACAAGGGAAGAGAATATAACCACTCACCACCTGCTGACCAATACCCAGCCTGACCCGAGCAGTGATTTAACCTGTCCGGGTAACTGCCCCCAGTTTATATATTGGGCATGATGTGCTGTGGTATGGAATACCTCTTTGGCTAGTTTGGGTTAGATGTCCTGTCTCTGCTTTGTCCCAGCTTCCCCTTCTCCTTGTCAGAGAATGAGACTCAGAAAGTCCTTGGTCAGAGTAAACATTACTGAGCAGCAACTAAAAACATCAGTGTTATCAGCGCTGTTTGCAGGCTGAAAGTCAAAACCACAGCACTGCACCAGCTACTAAAAAGGAGGAAAATGATTGCTACTGCTGAACCCAGGACACAGATTTACAGAGACTTGGGAGATCCAGTGGATATCAAGCTGAATGTGAGTCAACAGTATCCCCTGTTAGTAAAGAAAGCAAACCACATCCTGAGCTGTACTGTCATAAGTGTAGTCAAGAGTAGGTCAAGAGAAGTTACAGTCCCGTCTTCTCAACCCTGATGAGACACATCTGGAGTGCTGGGATCATTGCTGGGCTTCCCAGTTTAGCAGAGATGTGGCGTGAGTCCAGTGCACTTCACTGGTCAGGGGGTTGAGGTATGTGGTATAAGAGGAGAACTGAGTTTGTTCACTCTGAAAAAAGGTAGAATAAAGGAGAAACTAAAGAGAGGGTGTAAAGAACATAAAGCCAAACACTTTGAAAGGACAAGAGGCAATAGACACAAATTGCAACAAGTGGAAATTAAGTAAGAAAAAAAAGAAAAACGTTTTCATAGTAAAGGTGGTATAACACTGGAACAGGTACCCAGGGACGTGATATAAATCGCATCCTCGGACATACTTAAAACTCAGGCTTTGTTTTGGGTGGGGAATTGGATGAGGCTTCTCTCTCAACCTAAATTACTCATGATTCTATCACCAGGTTTGTATTATCATTGCACTGATAATGTATTATTCTTTTAAATTTGCAATAAATAATACACGTTATTCTGATATGAGGCAAAATATATTCTGACATAGTATATAATGGAAAAAGATAGAATGAATTATTTATAGCTACAGTTTTCTGTATTAAAACAAGGAGGAATTCCTTAGGATTTGATACCAAGACTGGAACCACAGATTATTTTCAATTATTTATTTTAAAATTATAACTTTACATTTCAAGTTCTAATTCCTAAAATTTGAAAATGAATGCCGAGTCATTTTTCATAAAACAGCTAGTGGGCTGAACAATTTATGAAGACTTTCATTTTCTATTTTAACAGATAACATTCTGGATATCTTCTTATAAAACCCTAGAGAAAAGTACCCAGTGTAGCACATCTATACTTCCTTCTTCCTCAACAACTTGACACTTAGAATATCATCGCATGCAATTGAAACTGTCAAACTATTCCTGCTTCTCTTGCTATTTATGAGTGGGTATGGAGTGTTCACTGCAAAATTTCTCCATAAAAGTCATTTCATAATTTTAAGCAAACTCATCATGGCTATGCGATGACATATAAGATTTTTTTAAGGGACATTTTAGCAAAAAGGCATGCCAATAATAATAAAATTTCAAAATATATATTACCAGTTAATTCTGCATATTGCTTCATGTTTCTTTGCTGAAAAGACTCCATGGAGATCCTGAGCTTAAATATGGCTCAAAGAAATTTAAGGAACAATCATACAATGCTCTTTTTGTGATGAAACGGAGCAATTTATTTTTAAAATGGTGAATAAAAAATTCATATAACAAGTTAATCACAAAAAAAGCAGCAAACCATGTTATCTTAACAACATATTTCAGCATATAAATCTGAATAATGAAAACATATATGCTGAGATTGTGCTCTGTTCATACACAGTTCATTAACAAACAAATTACATACAGTAAACAAATTAAGTTTTGCTGACATATTTCCCTGGCATTAATTATCTTTGTGAGAACACTTACATTAGCTAATAGATTTCTTTCTTTAAGACGTATCAAGAATATTGTTAAATACCAAAGTGCACTTGTGCCTGATCAGT
The DNA here is from genome assembly GCA_002631895.1 of Agapornis roseicollis. NCBI lineage: Eukaryota > Metazoa > Chordata > Aves > Psittaciformes > Psittacidae > Agapornis > Agapornis roseicollis. The sequence goes on from NDXB01018559.1 coordinate 64,012, forward strand.
AACAAAGCCTGTCTCTGCAACCACTGAGGAACTATAGTTTTGAGGACAAATTTATCTTTGTCTTTAAAACAGAATTGCATCTTAGCTTATCAGAAAAGCCTCATGACTGTACTCAAGGCCTTTCACATGTAAAATTAAAATATTTCTCAAGCACATCTAAAAATCATCTAAATATTTACTCCCCAACCTATACATGATAAAACGATAATTTTGCAAACAGAAGTAGAGACCCAAGAACTTCTGCTTTCACTGACATAATTAACAATGAACATGAAACACTGATCAGTGTAGAACTACATAACTGGCTTTATCATTCGGATAATATATCACACATCACAAATTTTAGGATGAATGTGCACTTAAAATAAGGTTAGAAAACACTATGGTGACCTTTCAGGAGCAATCAGTCTCATAATGTGACTTTCCCCAAAACCCTTTAGTCATTTCCCAGAAGTTCCAGGGTCAATTCCTGTTAGTTCTGAGTCTGCAGTAAAGATCAGGATAATAGTGTTCAACCAGCCATGGAAACATGCTTACAAATTTTTAGTATGCTTGTCATCTCCTTCCAGAAGAGCTGTTCCGTAGTCACTTCATAAAGGTCACCAAGCTTCTCCAGCCTTTATGAGTCTACAACTTTATATCTTCTTGCCCAAAACTGCTCCCACAGTCTCAGGCCTGTTTTTCTTAAAAATTTCTTGAAAGAGAAAAAGATGTTCTGCATTGGCTACGAAACTATTATGGCATTTTATCTCTTTGAGAAAGAAACAGGGATATAACATCCTTGGCGCTTCTCTATATCCTGTAAAATGACAGATTTTCAGATTTTCAGAAAAATGTTTCACATGGCATAGGAACATAGCAGTTTTCATATATTATTAGGCTTCCATTTTATAACTGAAGGATTTTCAGATACAAAGAGTTAAAATGGCTCCAGAACTATTAATATGATTATTTTTTAGCATTCTAAATGTAAGATAAGCATCTTCTTTCTCTTCCTGGCATAGACATTATATTACGTCTATGCATTTTTATTATATTTCTATACAGCAACAGAAGTATATAAAATGTGTTGAAAAGCAAAGAATGTATCTCTAATCAGAGTGATTTAAAATCTAAACTGGATTTGACAGCAAGGAACTAGATGATCTTAAGGTCCTTTCCAACCCTAACTATTCTATGGTTCTGTGTTTCTCATGTAGACATCTCAACAGCCATGGTAGAACTTGTTTTAAAATATTTGTCCTCCTCCATTAACAAAGTTCACCTATGCCTTTTTTTTTCTGAGGCAGAGAAAGCATTCAAATAGCATATATATATGAGTTAATCACAGTCCTTGCTAAATCCTCTATATAAAGTCAACAGACTGTGTTAATTGGACCACACCTTTGTACCATACACATCTCTCTGAACTCATTAGCTGCAAAAAAGGTATATTTATAGTTTCCAGTTGTTATGTACATAACCACTCATCCAGGATCAGATCTCTCCTCCACAGGCTAAAGGAGTCTACAATGAACTGCTTTCGTCTCAAAAAACTAAGTCTGATAAAGCGTTTCCAGCCATTTTCTTATAATTCAGGTTCCCACCACTGCTGACCTTGTTTCCAATTTTAACCCCCTGGAAATCACATAAAAGGAAGAACAAATGTTCACAGAGAATTTCTTAAACACAGTTTTTGTGATGAGTCTACTCAAAAACTACTACAGACCTACAAAATAATTAATTTCTGGCAATACCCCTCAGAGTTCTCACCCCTTTGAAGTGTTCTTGTGTTTGTATCAAGAGCTCAGTGGAAACTGCCTATTTTATCTGCTTCTTCAGATGTTACTCCTGACAGCTGGGCTGACCTGAGGTAGTCACCTGGGGTTTCTGTCACTATCAATAGATAGAAATAAGACTTACAAGGTACTGTTTTCCTCATCCTAAATATAGAATTCAAAAATAGGCTAGGTAGATTGTGTTCTCTGAACATGTATTTTCTCTGCTGTCTACAAAGAGACTCTGGGTGACTTACTCAGATGCCTATACTGTACACATGGTATAAAATCAAGAGTCAGTAGCAGCCTCATCCTTTATAAACCCTCACCACTCCATCTGCAAAGAAGACATTGTGTTTTCCCAATGGAATTTAAAGCTGTAAAGCTATGTCACAAGCATGAGCTCTTAAAATAGCACATGCCTCCTGGAAAGAGTGAGATACTGGGAAGGATTTACATGAACAGAAGCTACAGTTTGTTAAAGAAGGATATGTAGAGTGTAGCTAGAAATAGTTAGAGGGACTAAGGTGTCAGAGGAAGAGGAAAGAAACACTATATCCAGCAGTCAGCTGCATGAAGAGAAGACAGGATGAAAAATCAATTTTATTATAAATACTTGAAGGAGAGATTAGAGAAAGACAAAAAGTTAAAGCTTTGTCATGCAAGACTTTGGAAATGCATACAAATACCTTTATGACAGACAGAAATGTCAGCCTTTGGACAACTCTGACGTGGGCAGGTAGGAGTAGAGCAGTGCTGGTAACAGTAAAGCCAAAAGCAGGAAACTGTATTCTATTGGGTACCAGAGCAGGAGTTTGTGCACTAGTTTTCAGGACTGCAATATGAGGTCAGGCTGTCTTAGAGTAACTGAAAAAGCAGTTATCTGACAGCTTCAATTCTCTATACTCACTGAAGCATGAGGGTTGGATTCTGGGGGTGATCTGGGTTATATAACCCAATAGGACATTCAAAAGTCTTTCTGTCCCAGGCAGAGAAAGTAGGTCATATCTTGGTCTTCCTCACTCCTTCAGATGTGACCAGGATCCAAGGTACCGCAGCTTGTCTCTCTAAGAGCTCTCAAAGTGCATTTGAAGTTGGATCTCCCAAAAAACTTGGTACCAGCTCAGACAAGGTAGAGACACAAAGAGTCGTAGTCTGTCCTGACCCTCTTCTGACAGCTTAGCACCAGCACTCACAAGGACATCAACCACATTCACCCAGTGACATTCCTCTAGGCATCTGAAATTTTCAGCAAAACAGTGCAATTAATTGTTAAGATACACAACACTGTAAAGACTGCCGACATAGGAGAGATAAATGAAAAGCACAAGTGTTTAAGAGGTGTTTGTTGATGCCTTAGCTAGAAATAGATAGAAGTAAGAGGATTTGGTTGACTACACATACTTCATTTTGGGCAGTCCTGATGGAATTTGCTACAATGCATTGTTGAAGGAAAAAAAAACAACCACACACAAGTGGGTGATGTGTGGTTTATGTGGCAGAGAAGAAGAAAATAGAAAGAAGAAAAGAAAATTCTGATCTAAAGTTCTCAGTGAAAAACATTCAACTATCCATTACCCAAGGAACATCACTGGCATGTTGCTCATTAATAGGTAGCGTGTGTTGACTAATTATAGCATGCTTGGAATGCCAGTAGCTGTTCTCATTGTCTACCAGAGATGAAGGTAAGGTAGAAGCACAGTGCTGCTATGGAGCTCTTCACTGTGTATAATATGTAATAGCATGCTTAACCCTGGGCCCTTCTAAAATGGAACAGCTTGAGCAGTTCCGCTGAAGTTATTAGGGAGAGTCAACCAACACTGAAACCATCAATGGACATAGCATCAATACGTGTGAAGAGGACACCTCTGCATCAACTGTCTGCACTTGGACTCCACTACTAGTTTCCATAGTGTTTCTGCTAGCTTTCTTTTCACGCACAAGCCTTCCCAAATCTACCAGTGACACTTTCCTGTGTAGACAGGCCATGCATATACTTTTGCTTCAACCAGATGGGTTTTGACTGGCAATCCCTCCAGGATGTTTGTGCCGCTCCAAATGGTGCAGAATATGTTTGATACATCCAGCCTTGACTAGGACCATTCAATTTCAATTTTTCAGATTACTCTTATAAGTTATTTATTTCAAGGTCTTTTTCCAGTTAACTGAAAATATTTGAAACATACTAATTTTTCTCCTCTGCAAGACTATTCATGAGAGTTAATTATTTTTCTCTGACAACAGTTGATTGAAACAAAGACTTTCCAAGTGCTTGGTTTCAATCACTTATTTATAAAGCAGAGGTAAGAGTGCTTTCCAGCCTTGTAGTTGTATATTATAAGGAGCAATAAATTAGAAACTGCAGGACGTTTGAGACTGAGTGTGTTAAGTGCTTCCGACAAAATTTCGTTTTAAATAGCAATTGACTTTTGGCTCTTCAGGTTTATTCCCAAACACTTACCAGCTGAATAAAATTTTATTCTGTCCAGAGACAGCTTTAGAATGAACCTACTTTTTTGTGAGAAACGATTCTTAAAGTATTAATGAAGTTTTGGTTTCATATGGAGTCTGAATTCTTCATTATCTTTATCTGACTTTATGTATTTACACAATCTCCTCCACAATGCTAACATGAATTTCACACAGAATTAGCTGTCAATTCTACAGCAGAAAACTGGAAATATACAGAAAAAAAAAAAAAACACAAA
>NDXB01018559.1:68562-85568 GCA_002631895.1 Agapornis roseicollis
ATACAGAAAAAAAAAAAAACACAAAACCCACAAATGAAGCCATCTTCCTGCTCAGGGAAGCTCCTGTGAAGCTTATTCTTCTTCTATATATTTTGCCCACCTAAACAAAAGCGAGAATAAATGTTTGATAGTGAATCATTCCATTAATTTCATTGAGGTCATTTAGAATAAATTCTTATATGAGAGAGTATTCATAGAGATGGAACAAAAAAAATCTTTTTCACTTAAAGCCATCATCTTCACCATCATAACAGTAACAGGATTTTGATGTGACTTCATCCATCTCTGTTACTTTGTAGTTCTAAGTGGGTTTTTTTTAATAAATAGAAAAACAGGACAAGATCTCTCACAGCTGAGACTTAGTTTGCAGAAGGTTCTTCACCTTTCCTCATGTAGGAAGTGGTACAAAACTCTTAACTGGAGTGCTAACATGGGCTATATGCTTATGATCAGAATTCTGTTGCCATCAAGAGGTTTGTTGGTTTTTGGGGTTTTTTTAGCAGATCAGTGACATTAATAATTAGATTATCATAATGGCAAATTTTCACTGAAGCAGCAACTTCAGCTCCCTCTATATGGAGAAATCTCTAAGTAACAAATTACACTTTACTTACTCTTTTAGTTTTGAATTAAATCAGTGTATTTAATTATAATATTGTTGTTGCTGGACACTTCTTGCAGAAAAAGTTCATTGGGGTGACTGCAAATAGCCTCATGGCTGCAACAAATAGAGAAACTGCCTGTGCACTCTCTTTTAAAAAATCTATTTTCTGCAGCATTCTCTTTTTGCTTTTACAAAAAGAAATTCCACCTGCAAAGGCACTATTACTGGAGAAATAAACCAAATCAAATCAGAGCAGATTTGCTTTCTTCCGTTCTGAATTTCCGTGACTCAAGGAAATGATTTCTATGTTCATTATACTTTGTTGTAGAGAAAACTGATTGGATGCAGAGCAGTCTCTTTCAAACCATCAAAACAAGTACCAGAGCTTAAGGGAACAGGCAGTTTACCTCTGCTGCATGAACTTCATCTGGGCTCACCACCCACAGTACTTTCTATGCACTGCAAAGCCAATTAATTACCTTAAACACATGTGACATGGACTTTACTCTCTGTCCTAGGAATCTAATATCAGAGCAGTTCATTTGAGAATCCTATTAACAAATGCTGTGGATGTCTTCCCGCAGAGAAGACAAAATCCTGGCAACTCTTAAACAGCACATCAAGTCAGGAAACTACTCCTAGGGTGGTCACATATCAAGGATTAAAAAAAAACCAAGACAGCAGCAACAGGAAAGAGGAAACACATTCTCTTTCCACAAACTGAAACTGAGGCATAGACAAGGAAGGGGATTCACTGAATCACTCGATTGCTGGTGGAGCTGGAATTAAGCCTGGTATCCTGGCTTTCCGCATAATTTCTTACCTACCAAGCCAGTCAGAGTTTCATCCATCTTCTAATGAATTCCCTATTCTCCAAAACCTTAGTAAACATAAAGATACAGGAAAAAAGCTACCCATTTAAAACTTAATTCAGGTAAATTTAAAATATTACTGATACTTGCTAACTTCTGCCCCTTAATCATCTCTTGGCTAAATGCATTTGGCCACATATAGAATCACAGAGTTATTAGGGTTGGAAAAGATCATAAGATAATCTAGTTCCAACCCCCCTGCCATGGCCAGGAAAGCCTCACACTAGACAACGTCACCTAAGGCTTTGTCCAGCCTGGCCTTGAACACTGCCAGGGATGGAGCAGTTTATTAACTACAGTCAACTGCCATTTAGTAACAAACTCTTTTGCTCAAGCAGCAAAGAAAATTAATCACTCTTCCTAGTGCATTTCAGAAGTTAATCACATCTAACCTGAGTTATTATTGCTTTTCCAATGGTAACTGATCTTCTAGCCCATCACCAGAATAACACCATGGCTACTTCTGCTACTTGATTTCTCCACCAAAGTCTAATCTTTATGTAATCCTTTAAGAAGAGAACCTGCAAACAAGGGGTAGAAGCAAATCATTACCACAGACAGACCCTCACCTCAGAAATACTGCCCTGTGATATTTGTCATGGGTAGCACCTGAACTCCATGCTGGCAACAATTAATTTCAAAAGATATGAATCATCCTTACATTGTGTTAATATTTATGGGAAAGTTCCTGCAACATTCAGTTGTTTGCAGTCTGATTGCCTCAAAAATGCAAAAGTTTAGAAGTTCAGAAATTTCTGCCATAGAACCAGAGCCAGGCATGCACCCACAGATCCTGAAATAGTGGATTTTGTGTCAAGTTAATGAGAGGAATGTAAGTGGACCACATAGTTGTAAACACATTGTCATTCCACAATATTAAGATAACCATTGTTCCCTTTCAGCAGTGATTTTTCTGAATGTAGGTCACAGTACTGATCTCTATAATATCCGACCAGAATAAAAATAATATAACCAAATAAAATGTACTGTTCCAAAAAATGCCTCTGATTTATAGCTACAGAAAACAGATCAGGCTGAAAGATCACGTCACAGAAGCTTGCAAAAGCTTAGGAAAGAGTGAGCAATAATGTATATTAAGGTAGTTTGCAACAGTAATATGCTGAAAGCTTTGCAGAATGTTAACAAAAAATAGGAACAAAACGCAAAGCACAGGCAGAACACAGCAGAGGAGAATGTGGCACTGAGGTAGCACATACAATTTTGAAATCACCTTGGAAAATGATGAAAGCAAATGGTTGCATAGTCTGTGATAAACATTAAATGCTATCCGTGGAAGGGAAGGAAAATATGGAATTTGGAGAATAAACAAAGAGCTAGGATTCAGAATAGCACAAACATGCAGACAAATTGGGCCAGATGGCCCTTTTCTTTTTCTGTCATAACTTATGTTCTTGGAACCTGCAGAGTCTAAAACTGATTTGGGAGACAGAAATTCCCTGTCTCAATTGACAGTCATTGATGCTTCTGTCTTTATTTGCTTCTTTTCCTGTCCCCAGTAATTACAGACCATAAAGACACATCCCACCTTATGCCTAATGTGGGAGGAATTGACTTGCAGAGATAATAATATCAAATGTAAAATGACAATAAAGAAATGCTAGCCTGGATCTTTACACTCAGCCTGGAACAAGGAGTCTTGCATAAATAAACCCACAGTGGCATTACCTCTGGAGGACATTCTTTTCCCTAACTTGGATAGCATTTTCCTGATGGTCACACTAACCACTGCTGTAATTACTGTTCATGATGGGGCATCAACAACCAGTGATCATACTGACTGAGTTTTCATGGCTCACTGAACAGGTCTGAAATACATTTGAGTCAGTGACCTGAAATATTCCATATCTCCTTACCCAGAGAGAGAAGCTCTGAATATGTCAGTACTATGGGGTACAAATATCCTAGGTGTCATGTATACACAGATGATAATTTTCCCATTGCAGTTCAGAAAAATATCACAGGTCATGGCAAAAGCCCAGAGATTCCCTTATACAGGTTAAGCAAGGGCAAGCATATAAACTATTAACTAAGCTAGCTCTCAAAAAATTGCCAAAAAAAAAAAAAAAATGTGGTGACACTTTTGCCCAAATGCCAGGTATTAAGTTCAGCAGAGAAAGTTTTCCCTCTAAGCAAATCATTAATACAATAATAGTCGTGTGTGCTCCTTTGTGCTCGTGTGAGCTCCTTCACCTGCTGCTTCCATTACCAGGGTGGAGAAAGGTGGGCAGGAAGAAGTTCTCCTATGAAATACCACGGTCTTTTTGCACTGAGGAAAAAATATTATGAAAGTAAGGTATCCACCTGTGTATCATCCAGATTTGTCAAGCTTGACTCCCAAGTACACAGCCAACTGGCTTCCATGCATGCAAATAGCATCATGCCAGAACTCAGGGTATTTGGCATCTGGATGTTGTAATGACATCTCTGTGGATATAGGTTACTGGCATGTTTAGCAGCCTACTACCATTTAGAACAGTTCTTTGTCTCCTTGTTGCTACACTGAGCTGCCTAATAGTGGATTACAGTGTGTGATAACTAAATCCTATTGTACTTCAGACTTCCATGTGGGATCCATTAAATGAAAAAGTAGCTGCATTTATCCTCTGTTAAGCAGGTGCACTTATAATTCTGTCTAAAGAAGCTCACAAACAGAAATTAGAAGAAGAAAAATGAGGATGAAGAATAGCTGTTGGAATACATATTCTCCCACTTTAAATGAATACATTACTGCTAATGCTTGTTCGATTTTAACCATTTCTATGAGCCAAAATTTGGTGAATGGGTTAAAAGCAAGTACAGTCTGAAGACTTTGCATCATGAGCAAGCTCAAGGTGCTTATGACTATTTAAAACTAGAATTTGCATAAGGAAATAGCAGGGGCTGTGAAAAAGCAAAATAAATTGAGTGTGTATATAAATATATATACATATATACACATGTGTGTGTATGCTTAATGGTTTGTATTACTATATTAAACTATCACCTGTGAAATTATTTCTGTATTCATAGACATCTTTGAAAAATGAAACTATAAAATGCAATAAATTCATTCATGGAGTCAGTGAAAATAAATTACTTTTACAAATTTCTTTTGGTGCAAATTTTGCCTTTCATGTCTCCAAATACTAATAACTGTTATCACAAGGACTAAAGCACATGGCCTTCATCATATCTTTATTTTCCACTAGGACATTCAGTTTGTAAAGGAAAATGACACTTTTCAGACTCTACACTTCAACTGCAAAGCAATCTTTAATTGGCACTTATGCCCTATTGAAACTGATATGACACCTTATGAGCAGGCATTATGCCATCTAGACAGATGGGTATGAGTATAGGTGCAAAGCATGCCAGAGAACAGTGTATGCATCAGTGTTATGGGGAAGGGCCAGGCTCCTCCCCAGAGATACTGAAAGGGTAGTCTGTGCAGATTATTAGCACTTTTATGTGGCTGGGATATGCCATCACCCTTCCAGTTTGGCCCTGCATTAACAATGAAAATGCAGAAATACATTTCAAACCCATTTTAAGTAAGCTTTTGGCTTTCAGGAATCAAAGTGGCATTTTGCTGGAACCTTTCAATCAGATTTAACCAAAATGTTTCAGCAGTGCCATTGAATTTCCTGCCAAAAGCCAATGTGTGACCTTCTATTAGCTTGTATACCCTGAAAAACCTTTTGCCACCATGGGTCTTATTTACATTTTGCACAATGGTATTAAATCTGTTACTCAGAGTAAATGGGAATGAAAAATTACCTTCTGTGTTTATCACTAAATAGTTCACGATTAACACTGAACTGCAAATGAGGAAATAATGTGTCTCTTTGAGGAAACCATATGGTTTGTGTTTTAAAGTACTTGTGGTAATATTGGTGGAATAGTTAATGTACAATGAATGCCATCTGCTGACTAATACAGAGTATTTACAAGGGCAACTAGTCTGGATAACTGCTCTTCTTAAATGATTATACAGCCTAACATGATAATTTTTGGACAATTATTTGAATCTAGTCCAACTTTTTCCTTTCTTCTTCCCCTCCTGTAGCTGTCATTATTTAGAGTATTTATGCAGAATCCCACTGATGATGGCAGATCAAACACTTGCAGTTTATTCAGAGCTGTTGTGAGAAACCATTCAGTGCTTCTCTGGAACAGAAAGATGAAATAATGGAAAACATCACCCAGAAATTCTGGCACATGCAAAATGGGCCTGAATGTGGTGTGCAGAAAAGCCATACTGGAAGATGAATTAAAAAAAAAAACCATTATTGAGCTCTGCTTATGCACTGCAGTGTGCACAGAGAGCAGGCACCAGCAGCAAAGTAAGAACATACAGATAAGCCAGCAATGCTGTCCAGGGGTAGATATGCTCCCTAAAAAAAAGAAAAAATAATAGAAATTCTTGGCTTGAATACTGCCTGGAATTTCTGATGTTGCTGCCTGATGTTTGCTTTCGATATTTTACAGAGAAGCAGGACCTTTTGTACATTCAGGACTGCATATGAAATGCTGGAATCTGTCACTGCTTTCTCATTTTGGCAGACAGAACTTGTTTTCCTTTGATATCTGAACTAATCAGAAGAAACCGGACAAATGCCTATGGGAGTATAAATAATCTTAAATTATTTCTACTGATAGCCAAAGGTCTTCCAACAGATATGTCCTAGGTTCAGCTTAAACCATGACAAAAATACATATAACAACTAAATGTGGATCTTCTTGTCATCTACTTTCCTATGGCACACAAAGCATTTGGTTGAAATGCACAGACTACCCTGGGCTCCATGAAGTAAGATGCCTTTCTGCCAGTTTGTCTTTCCAAATTGCACTGAACTCGGTTATCTTCTATTATGTAAGCAATAAGGGAATGGCAAACGAATACAAGCACTTTGGGTAGATGGCTGTGTTATCAGTCCCTCAGTATGTGTTTTGTCTGCAAACAAGCCATATTCTTGAAGATATCTACAGCCACAATATTTTCACAGAGGGAAAAATGTCCTTTTTGCATCTGCAGGAAGATCTCTAGGATATTATGTAGATTGAAGCTGTCTGTTCAAAGCTTGAGTTGCTGCCCCTACGCAGACTCCTGGTACAAAGCAACAGCATGGATCCCAGTATTTTTTCCTCAAAATTGAGATTTCAGAGCTTACTTATCTATTCCAAAGACTTTTATTCCACCTTGAATCAGCAGATTTTTGAGAGGTTCCAAGATTGGAACTTTCCAAAAAAACACCTTCCAGCGACATCTTTTAAAAGCCACTAAATGGTAGTACTTGAAACTAAATTACATGCTCCCAGACAAATGCACTGTCATTCTTGTCAGTATTTTCACATATAATTGTATAAACAGTATCATAGCAATAATAAAAAGTGATTTATGCAACATTCAGTCATAAGGATTTATAAGTTCTTAATTGTACTAGTTTTCCTAAATCTGCAGATCACAGGGATTTCAGGGGTGAACATAGCTGCAGAGGCAGAATCACATTACTCAGTGACATAACACTGAAATTGTTTTCATTAGGTGGGGTGGATAGCAATTTCCATTCCAAAGTTTCTATTCATGGCACAGTCATGAAGGAGACTCACACATCTTTACCTCTGTCCTTCTAGTCCAGTTTAGATCAATATGGTAGGTTGATCCCAGCCAGCAACTGTGCACTCACCAGCTACCCACTCACCTCCTCTGTATAGCACAGATGATCAGGAACAATTGAATGAGCTGGCTTTAGATTTCATAAGAAGTAAATCAATTTGTGTTTTGAAGTCAATATCATTCTCTGCCTCAAATTCATTTCTAAGTTGCTAATTTGTGAAAAAATCGCCAAAATAAATAAATTTTATGCAAGAACTCATTTTAAAAATGGTCCCTAGATTACAAGACATGTCATCCATCAGTCTTTTATGAAATTGATTAGCCAACACCAAAATAAATCCAAACAACCACACTGTGATATTGCTCAGTATCTGTTATAAGAACATGTTTACATTGATGCAGAATATTTTGACAATTCTGTGTTAGTCCAACAAATTTGCAGGCTTGAATCACTAAACAACATCCACTTTTAGAAAAGAAACTAACATCAAAAAACAAATTGGGGTCTTTTTGAATGTATTCATGTTTTTATTCAGTTTAATTGGCTTAAAATTAACAGCATGTATTGCAAAGTTCTGAAGTACCAATCACCCTGATTATTTGGTGTGCACTGACATTGTCACTCTAAAATTTTACTACAGCCATGAGATCTGCTTTTGTCTCTATTGGTGACTAGAGGGAGACCTAGTCACAGTAGAGAAAAACAGGCTGTTTTTTAAATTTACTTTCAATTTCTCCATACCCTGCTTGAAAAAAATGTACATACAATCTGATCCTAGTTACAGTGGAGTAAGTATAGAGATGCTCTATTGCCTCTGTGAATATCTACCCACCTATACACACTCATAAAACTAAGATCAGAATCTGGGCCCTAAGACCTATTTTTGCAACATCATATTTCTCTCTTTTGAAAACAGTTCTCAGTCCTTCAAAGACTTCAAAGGAAAGAGAGTCCATAGGCCTCTCCCCAGCATCTCTTTGAAGTGTTAGAGATGTGATGCTGCTTCCAGGAAACAGCCTGAATGCTGTTAAAGAGACACAGAAGATGCAGGAATCTTTCCATTCATCCTTTGAAGGTTCTTTGCTATGTCTCATTAAATTCATTTGCATAGCAATACCAATGGCTTAAAGATCCTATAGGTTTGCAAAAGTGAAAACAAATAGGTTTGGTTTGGACTTCATTTGTCTCAATTGGCTAAATTTCTAGGAGTCTAGGTCTCTACCTAGCTCTTACAAGTGTGGATCCTGGAGACTGTGTAACAGTGAGGGTTAGGAAGCAAAGTGTCTGGAAAGATAAATATCTAAATTATACTGGGTTTAATGAGAGTTCGATGTTGAGGCTTGCAGGATCCTAGCAGCCAGCCACTGAAATTCCAGATTTTTTAATGTAATTATGATCCCTGAAAAAAAGAGTGCATTAGGTGAAGCTCAATAGTAGCATAGTTTGAATTCTAGATAAAAACTGGAAAACTTTCACAACTCTTGCAGATTGGTGGTTGTTTGTTTTTTTTTTTTTGGGGGGGGGGGGTTGGGGGGGTGAATTTTTGTTTGGAGATCTGAGGTGTTGGTAGATCTTTAGCTCTGGCTGTTTGATGTCTTCAAGTCAGCATGAGCTGCTGTATACATTAACCAGGGAGGACAGTTAGCNAGGTCCAATGAATTCTACTTGGGTTTGTGGTTTGGTTTTTTTTTCCAGGTATTACCATATGTATTTATATTATTTTGCAAATATGTAACCATCTTTATAGCTCACATGAAAATAGTGAAGCAAATTTGGAAAATTAAATATAGGTCCCAAATTAGACAAGGTACCATTGACCAATCTTTGTACTACAAATGTGAAACCATTAAACAGGAGTAAAATCCAAGGGGATGGGATTGTCTCAGCTACCACTAGACATGTTAGTGTAGACCTCTACTCAGGTTGTAGGTGGCTATATTGGGGCACTACATGTGGATGTTCCCCACTCCAGAGCAGTAAAGTACCTGGCACCACCTAGAGCTAATCTAGGACCCTTTAGACAAAGAAATTTCAAATATATTCATTCACAAATAATTATCCTCAAGTTTTTGAGATTTTGCTATAATTTTGTGCGAAAAACAGTTTAGGGTATACCTATATTTGTCAGGCCCTGCAAATCTCATAAAATGCATATTAATAAACTTTTCCAGAGATTGTTTATTCAGCAGTATTAAGGACTACTTTGGAAAAACTTAAATGCTATGACATTATACAAGTTTTGAAATTCTATATGCAGAGCATTCACATTGCTGTAAGATTTTTCTTCCTTCAAGTTCTCTGTATATGACACATAATAATTAATGCAACAATTCATACTGGGCCTATGAGCAACCACAGATGCACAAGACAATGCACACTACAGAGGAATATCTTCTAGCAAGACCTGATGACAGTTTGTCAATGTGGCAGCCTGCCAATAAAGCATCCGTTGCTTGGCTTCCAGAGACATGATTTTGTGAGACTTCTATAGAAGAAAACATTTGCAAGTGTCTTTTTCTTCTTCAGAATATCTTTATGCTGTATTTGTTGTTGACATCTGGGGCTATAATGGGAGATCATAGGCATATTGTCATTTTGAATGAGTTCAGTTCCCTGTGGCATCTGTCTATCTACTCTCACTGACAGACAAACAGCTCGATGACTCAAACTGAGATGAAAATACGAAGCACCATAAGGTAATGACAATGAGTCTAAGACAAAGATTCTTTAAGTGGTGTACATAAAGAATCTGATGGGGAAGATGGTCTGAGTTACTCCTGCTTAAAGCAAAGGCAAACCCACTTGTGGGATTGTTTTCCTTCTAGGTCTGGATGTACTTGGTGGGTAATGTGGGAAGATGGGGAAGTCCGATGTGTACCTCAAGGGAATTTCATTTTCAAACAGCCAATGAACTCAATTATATGCTATTGACTGCTATGTAGCACTTCTATGGCAGTTAAATGCCCATCTCTGCCACTCCAGACTTGGAGAAGAAAATATGTGCTGGCATGATCATCAGCAGAGAATAAAGTCATGGCAGACCAGCAGCAGCAGTGAGAGTTTCCCAATACTGTCCTCAAATCACCCGTGACTGATTCTGACTTCCCCCCAGTCATCACCCTTGACTGATTCTGACTTCCCTCCAATCATCACCCTAACAAAGAATACACTTTGATAAAACCAGAAGAGCTCAACGAAGATACTGTCATCATGGCAGAACACGAGAGCTCAACACAGAAGTCCTGGAAGGGGAAATTCAGGAAGTTTTTAAGAGGAGATACATCAAACTGCAGAAGTTGCTTCTAGCAACTTCTCACAGAAGCCACCGTGTAGCCAGCCCCCTGCTACCAAAATGTTGCCATCCAATATACAGTAGTAACATACAACCATTTCTAAGATAAAAATGAGCAAAATAAGTTTTCGCCCAACAAGAACTCATCACAAATAATAAGGCTATTGCTAGATTCCCATGCATTCCCTTTTCTTAGATCTGGATAGTGGCATCTCTGCACAACTTTGATTGTTTTTCCTATTTGCTGATTGTTTCTCTTCTAACTAAATGCAAAATCTATTCTTGGAACAATCTAGAGCTACTGAAACATCATTAGTCTGAGCAGTTGATTTGCCTACTTGGCTTACTTAAAAAGGTGTTGGGGAAACAGGCTCTCAATCATGACACCTTGTCTGAAAACAAAATTCTGAAACTTCTTTAGCTGTTGGCCTCGCTAACAGCTTTGACCTATCTTGCACTAGGAAGGGTTCAAGGTTTACTGCCTTTTCCAATACTATTCTGCCTGACAGTGACTCTTTCCAAATGTCCCACAGTCATTTGTTGTTAAAAACAATGTAGTTATGAGAAAGTTACACTTGCTGAATTGTGGCTCTCCAGACTTGGGGGAGATGAGGATGGGAAGTTTAATCTAAGTAATGGTAGGCCAACAAACTCCAGTTTGTCCTCAATCCCGCCTTTACTCCCATGCAACTTGGAATCTGCTTGCACAGTGCTCAGTGAGAACTTAAAAACTGATTGATCAGGAGTGTTGCTATTGTTTTGAGGGTGAGCTTTTATTTCCCTGGTGATGTGGGGTAATGTTTGTCAGTGACTAGTAGCCCTCAGACTGAGCTTCAATCCAATGGTAATGTCATGACTTATTTCACCTGAGCAGCTCATGGAGAGTATGAGGATTTAAAGATCTGGCAAAATATTAGTACCAGTTAATATTTAAAGTGCTCCATATAGTTTGAAATGCCTCATGTGTAATAAATAGAACTGTACAGAAGAGCAGAGAGCTAGGGAAGAACACAGTGTATGCACTTTATGTAAAGCTTGTCCTGTTTAACTCATTGACAGAACTTTAATTGGTTTCCACGGGGCCAAGTATTCACCTGAGTTTTCACTTTTAAAGATACTTTAATGAAGAAAATACTGGTTCAGGGACAGTTGGAACAGTATTGTGATTTAATGTAAAAATTCAATCAGCTTCATTTTCCCTGCCCCCCAAGTGGAGTTTGTTGTCTCACACTTTCTCTCCTCCAGAGAATATTGCCAACTTTCTTTCCTCCTCTCCATTGAGAAAGAAGAATAAATTATTTCTTCTTCTTGCTTTACTCTTCCTTATGTCTCTTTCTATTGCTCTCTGAGGAGTTTTAACCCTTTTAACTTCTGTATGCCCAGATGCATCAAGAAAATGGTATATCTTCCAACTGTTTCATCCACCTACATCTCTCTCATTAATCATCCTTTTGATTAGTTAGATTAATTAAGTTTGGCTTGCAACCATGTGGAAAAGATTTTCATCTGTGTTCTGTATTTCATATAGGCAAGTAGCATTTTCACAGAGAATATTCATGGAGCCCATTGCTTTTGTTTTCCTTTGTACTCTGCAAAGTTAATTGAATTTCATCAGCAGTTTTTCTTCTATCATAAAACAGTTTAACACTTCCCAACCTATCTCAGGCATGTGATTTGCTCAGCAGCATAAGCTAACACAAGGTTGCTTTACACTGCATTTCAGTTATATGAGAGGGAGCTGAAAAGAGACTACGGGCACTGTCCTGTCATGAGAGACACAGTCCCTCTCAGGCTACAGTGGCACACTGCATTGAACTGTGTTCTATCTCAAAGCTGCATCAGAACCCCTGCCAAAAATTTGTCAGAACAGAAAAATGGATAGCCCTAAATATATAGTTTCTGTAGAACAGCATCTGCATGAAATAGCATTGTGATATGTAATTAGTACTATTTTTAATTAGTTCTTTCTTTGAAATTAGATTAACTTCAGTTTTATTTCCATCCTCCTTTCATAAACACCAATATAGCGTATTGCCTTTTAAAATCTAGCATTTATAGTGCTGTTTTAATCTTGGTTTAAACTATTACAAAGTGTAGCTATTTCTGCCACCTTCTGGATTTGCCTCTGTTAACATCCTAGCTGATTTCAACAGCAGACAAGGTCTTAAAAGGGAAACATTCTAGCTGGAATCTTCAAATAAAATAAATGAGGACAGGAGGAAGGCAAGGCAAATTTTAGTGATCTTTGTGCATTAGTCAAAGAATACCAAAAATGTCTTCCAACACAAATCTTGAAAAAAAGACAGACGTAACTCTAGGAAAAAGATTAATGACTTGATGCCATTCACACGTTTCAAAAGCATGCGATTTGGTGGAATTTTTTCAGAGATATTTCTTTATAAGAGTCATAGTGAAATAGAATTTCAGTTAAGTTTTCCTCAGCTGGAGATGAACTCCAAGAATGCTTCTTCCCATGCTGAAGAAAGATGGGCTACAAGGTTGCATCTAACCTCACAAGGTGTTTAATTAACCTTGCTGATGAAAACATGAAACTGATTAACGCCTTTTTGTTCAAAACACACCACTAAACATGGTCCTCTAAGAGCTTTCATACTGAAAGCTCTAAGTCATTTACCTGCTTTGAATACAGAGCAAATGAGGGAAAGTCTGTATCAGTAAAGGGAGCCTGGCTTCATAAATCACACTGTCTAATACTTAACATTTGAGTGACAACATCTGTGTACAAGCCAACACAGAATCTAGAGTACTAATTAGGAGAAAACTATTAAAACATGCAATAGTTTTCCAGCGTACTTGCGGATACTGAATTCAATTCATAGAATCATAGAATACTTAGAGTTGGAAAGGACCTTAAGATCATCTAGTTCCAGCCCCCCTGTCATAAGCAGGGACACCTCACTATTGCTGAAAAATGAACTGCTATATAAAAAAAAAAGATGTAGGCTTGAGCTCCAGTGTTTTCTACTACAGAATTTTCCTAATCAAGATGCATACATGTATACTAAGTTAGCTGCTTTAATGGCCAACAGAGATCTAGAACTGGAGTCAATTGTCTGAACAGAAGCACCTGGTGCCACTGGGCCACCCTTCCTGTCCAGCACACCCACCAGAAGAGCAGAGGGTCTCAGGAGGCTCTGTGTCGTATGTGTCAGTCTCATAAGGATGTCTTTGGTACCCTCAATCTCACCAGTTACTCAAATGTGGGCAATTAAATCCCTGTTCAGAACAGCCAAATTGGAAAAGCTTACCAGTTTACTAGTTATAGTTCTTATACTGCACAGTTCTCTAAACTCCATGTCCTGCACAGGCATAGGGGTTTAACTCAGGCACATGCTTCTAGATCCATTTCAGGTGCCCTGGGGTATCTGACACATGCATGTGATACAAAACCTACAGAAAATCTTTGTCCTCTGAACCACAACTTAGAAGCCAGGATAGACCCCTCTAGGAATCTCCTGTGTGAGACTGAATGGAGTCTCCAGTGTCTTTATTTTATTCTGCTGATTTTGTTGGAACAAATTCTTATAGCATGAAAAACATCAGATGATGACAGCAAATGGTGTACTGACTGGATTAACCAGACACTGAGACACACTTCATGACTCTGTTATCTCACTCCCATTGAAATCAAGGTTTCCCTTGACCAGTGCAGTACTGCTCTTAATCCAACTTTTAATCCGTCTTCATGTTTTCAGCTATAAAAATGATATTAATTGAGAATATAAGGCTTACAAGTTTGTGAGCAAGAGAAGAATCAGCAGCCCTTATATCATCTGTAATAAAAGAAACCCAGTTAAATAATTTTTACACTGCAAGCAATAATGTTGGTTTTACCAAGCCAAATTTAATCCAGTGTTTACCTGTGTGAATTGAGAGGTTATGAATCATTGCTTTGGTAATCATCCCAGACAGGAATAAGTTATGATTATTAAAAGAGGATTAGATTATAAACTTTTGTTTAAAAATAAATATTTTCCTTATGTCTGGAAACTTACAGCTAGCACTGTCCAAAATATTAATTTCATATGATTTAATCAACATTACAGTAAGTTAGCAACCATTGTGCCATACATAACCTTCCTTAAAAGTGGCCAATTTTGTAGGCCTTTATCCAAGTGGATATTCATCCTGGAGTATAAATTGAAACAGATATCAGTAAACAAACACAATTTTATTTTCTAGCAGGTTCACGGCAGCAATCTTGAGTAAAGGCAGCAGTGCCAACATCAGAAGCATGTTATTTGCTGATACATTCACCAGGTGTTCTGAGAGTCTATTCATACCACCCTGACTGAGCTGAAATAACTTAATCTTCCATTAGCAGACACAAATATGAGTAATGCCTCTGACACTGAGAAGGGGAAGAGTTAATACAGAGGTCAGATAACAAAGAGCAAGACCCCACGAATACAGAGAAAAATCAAGTTGCATCTTTCTTGACCTCAAAATGAATCCATCAAGGAAAATAATGATATAGCTCCCAAGAGCAACATGCAAATAAGGGAATTAATCTCTAGCAAAATGTTTTATGTTATGGAAACCCACACATAGATTTGATTCAGTGACAGTAAATCAAACATGGTAGATAGTTCTGTTTGACTGATGAGCATACATGCCACTGGCAGCAGGTCAGTGACATATGCAGGTTAGCAATAAATACTTTCAGTGGCAGTTTCGCAGCCATTGCTCAGTGACACTAAAGGAATATAGAAAGGTTCAGGCAAAAATGCAGTCCAGCTCACAGAAAGACATTTTGCTTTTCTGCAGCTTTTTCCACACCACTCTTTTCTGCTGATCAGGAAAGGAGCATCTTATAAAGATGTGTGGAAAAAAAAAATAATTAAAATTGCCTACAAGATATTTTTTGCTGCTGTCCCTTTGTGCTAGTAATGACTTGCTGCAGCTGATGCATACCTGCATAATAACATTGATATGTTATCTACAGACCTTTTTTTTCTCATCCTTACTCTGCTCTCAAGTTCTACTGTGTTTCCATCTAGCTCTCACTTTCCCACTCCTTATTAAAGCAAGGATTAAGTTAGAAAGGGACTATAGTTACTGATATTTCCTGTCAAAGGAGAGGCAATTACCAGCGACATTCAGAAGAAAATGAGGTTGCTCTGAATCATACTTTGTTGTAGTCTGCACCTTTCCATGGAGTTTAGAGCAATTGAGGCCAGGTTATTCCACACTACATCACACTAATTGCTTGTCTCACAGTGCTGACCTCTCCAAGCTACCCAACTCATTCAGCACATGCCAGAGTTCACAGGTAACCAAGAGATAGATATATGCCCCTAAAGCCACAACAACAACTGCAGCAGAGGCTACTATTGTCTGCACGAATTCAGAAGTTCCTTGGATATACTCTGGAAAAAAAGGAACAAGATTTTCAGCAGGGGAGCTGACGGTTGCTTCTGTGAGAAGAAACCCAAGACCACCCTGTGGTGGACACAGGGGGTTCCAGCTCCAGTGAACACACCCCAAGATGCAGTTGAGACTATTAGCAATGCTGGCAGCACCTCTTTGTTAATATGTTTAAGAAAGTGCAATAATCATTGCTTAGCAGCTACGGGAGAAGTGAGAACAGTGTGAGGAAAACAGCTCTGCAGACAGCAAAATCAGTGAAGAAGGAGGGGGAAGAGTGCTTCAGGTGCCAGAGTACAGATTCCTCTGCAGCCCCTGGAGTACCATGGTGGAGCAGATATCCATACTGCAGTCCCTGGAGGACCACATAGAGCAGCAGGTGTACATGCTCTGAAGAAAGCTGCAGCCCATGAAGACTCCACACCAGGGCAGGGCCCCAGCACAAACTGTGACCTGTGGAGAGGAACACACTCAGGATTAAGTGTTCTGGCACTACCTATGGCCGTGGGGAACCAGCACTGGAGTGATCCATTCTTGAAGGACTGTACCCCATTAAAAGGACCTATAGAATCATAGAACAGTTAGGGTTGGAAAGGACCTTAAGATCATCTAGTTCCAACACCCCTGCCATAAGCAGGGACACCTCACACTAATCCATGCCACCCAAGGCTTCATCCAAGCTGGCCTTGAACACTGCCAGGGATGGAGCACTCACAACCTCCCTGGCCAACCCATTCCAGTGCCTCACCACCCTAACAGGAAAGAATTGCTTCCTTATATCCAATCTAAACTTCTCCTGTTTAAGTTTGAACCTGTTACACCTTGTCTCGTCACTACAGTCCCAAATGAAAAGTCCCTCCCCAGCATCCCTATAGGCCTCCTTCAGATATTGGAAGGCTCCTAGGAGGTCTCCACACAGCCTTCTCTTCTCCAAACTAAACAGCCTCAACTTTCTCAGCCTATCTGTGTATGGGAGATGCTCCAGTTCCCTGATCATCCTNACCTTGTCTCGTCACTACAGTCCCAAATGAAAAGTCCCTCCCCAGCATCCCTATAGGCCTCCTTCAGATATTGGAAGGCTCCTAGGAGGTCTCCACACAGCCTTCTCTTCTCCAAACTAAACAGCCTCAACTTTCTCAGCCTATCTGTGTATGGGAGATGCTCCAGTTCCCTGATCATCCTCATGGCCCTCCTCTGGACTTGTTCTAACAGCTCCATGTCCTTTTTATGTT
>NDXB01018560.1:0-27553 GCA_002631895.1 Agapornis roseicollis
AAGAGAAGAAAAACTGACTGCAACTGCTGAACCCAGGACAGAAGCCTTTGGATATGAATGTGCTTAGCCCTGCACAGCAGAGTGTAAATCAGGAAGTTAAGGACAGCAAGAAAAGTAGAAGCTAAACTAAAGCACAACACTGAAAGGAGGCCAAGTAGATACAAGTGGCTTATGAAAAGAAAAGAGAAAAAAGAAAGTTGGAAGGAGTTCATTAGAGGAGTTGAGTTTTGAAGCAGCTCTTTAGTAGAAGTAGTTTGGAAAACTAATGTTAAAATGCTCATCTTGATCAGAAAATAGAGGTAGGATGGGAGCTAATAAAATTTTCATTGGGCCAGGAAATTACTTAGTTTTTCCCATCTCTTTCGAGCAGTCAGATTGTGGAAGATGCTGCATTAATCATGGCCCTCTCTGTCACAAAAGATACAAAGCTGGAAACCACAACTTTGAAGGGTGCCTCATGCACTAACCTCAGTCCGGTGCTTGTCTACGAAATGTGCCTAAAACTGAAGGTTTGTTGTGTTAATGGGGTTTGTCTAATGGCAATGGACACTAAAAAGTGCTTCCCTCGTGCAGCAGCATTTGAGAGGTTGTGACTAGAGTTAAGCAAATAATGAATATTCCATTCAGTGAATTTCTCTCCTATTTGCTGGTTTTCCCAGAGCACATTGGGTTTTCCAGTAAGCCTTATTATTCTGCAAATAACTCCTTTGAAAAAAATCCTGCTTTTTAGATTGCATTTCATTTCTTTGCAAATATCTGTTGCTTAAAATTCAAACTGTTGCATTTAGGCGCATGGCATGTGAATTGTTTCTGTTCCCTAGAGAATCAGTGAAAGCCTTAAAAATCACATTTCTGGTGTTGAAAGAGTCATTATTATTCAGATGAAATGTCGTGGTTTAGGGGAAAACTCAAACTATACAAAGTGCTGGAACAAGGCCAATTATATTGGTTCTATCACAGGTAGGCCGTTAGTATTTTGGGGGAAACCTTTCACTTTAAATATTCAGTTCAATAGAGACAGCAATTTATTTTTATATGCAGTTCTGTGCATCCCCTGAATCATGATAATGGCAAAGAACATAAGCTACAAGGTTACTTGATTCTATTGTCCTACCTGCTAGCTTCAAACCTATATTTTTGCTGTGTACAATCTATATACAATGATATTTGTATGACTATAACAGATAGTATGTTTTTTCACCTTTGTCATGTCAAAACATGTGAAATTTAGAAGGCATATGACTAATTTTCTATTCTGATTTATAAAAGATTCATCTGTACAGATATTAAACACCACAGAATGAGCAGATGTTCCAGAATAGAAAGAATCCGCTGTCGATGCTCAGAAAGGGAGTTCTTCAATATATCCTCTGTCATCCTTTAAATGTCTCATAAAATACTGCTGAAAATCTTTCAGAATATGCTTCCTAACTTAACAGAAATGTCTACTGGATTGCCCAGTAGCTATTCTGCAAGGTAACTAAGAGTATATAAACCTCCCAGAATGACCATGTCTGCTTGAAGGACTTAACCAGCCACACGAGCCATGAAAAAGTGGTTGGTGCAAAACACAGATGACTGTGGGAAAGCAATGGTGAAATGAAGAATACCATCAGTATGATTGCAACAGCTCATGTTGTTTTTGAAGGGATATATTACTTCCACCTTGGAGACCTTTGAGCATTTATATGGAATAGATACAAAAGGTGAACAGTCCTTTTCAATGGTTTCCGCTATTAGAAGGACAATAGGAAATCTCATAATGTAGCAGCTACCCAAGTATAACTGCTTCTTTCTTGGTAAGCCTTAGTAAAGCCTGATTAACTTCCACCAAAAAGTTCTGTCTTTTACTTGTGCAGGTTAGCCTGACCAAAGGTGTTGTGTTTTCCCATCTACACACTGTAACTCATTCTAGGCCAGTCTCCCTAGGTGGTAACACCCAGCTGCCCTCACCTGAGGCACTGATAATAAGGTTACCAAACAGAGGGGTGGTAGAAAATAAGACCATACCCTGTGGTCTAGAAGGAGCATAGGGACACTTTCCACTAGACCAGGTTGCTCAAGGCTGGTCTTTAACCTGGGTTTGAGCACTGCCAGGGATGGAGCATTCATGACTTGCTTGGACAGCCTGTTGTAATGTCTCACCACTCTCTTAGTACAGATTTTCTTCCTTATATCTAATGTAAATCTCCCCTTTTTAAGTTTGAACCCATTGCCCCTTGTTCTATCACTACAGTCCCTGATGAAAGGGCCCTCTCTGGATCAATATCCTGCTCTTCACACTTATTGGAAGGAACAAAAGTATCATGATCTAATATTGTTCTTAGTCTGAGAAGATTCCCGTATGCCTGTAGAGTGCCTATCCAAAAGCTGCAAATGGTGATAACATTCTCTATAAGTTTTATGGATCTGGCCGCAAACAGAATGGAAAGAAATTTATGGTATCAGGAGAAGTGAGGGAACCTGGAGTGTGTTTTGGAAGTCATTTGAAAGTGGGCCACCTTCACAAGGAAGTCTTTGTCCCTGTGGCTTGTTCTGATGCTATTTTACCTGATGACTCTTTCTAAATACATAAGAAGTCACTGGATCAGGGAATAGAAACACAAGGATTTCCTTGGATCTCCCCCAGATTTGTTAGGTTGTTCATTAGGCCAGTGTTGGCCCTATTCCTTAAAGTCCAATTTCATTCTCTACAGATGGGTGAACTAAAACCTTCAAATATAACCCACTATAAAAAACTGTTGAATAGGCAAAATATTTACTATGATGTTTCTGTTTAACAACTTTGCAATTTCAGGTATGGAATCACATGTTTAATTCTTTGTGTC
The DNA here is from genome assembly GCA_002631895.1 of Agapornis roseicollis. Lineage (NCBI taxonomy): Eukaryota > Metazoa > Chordata > Aves > Psittaciformes > Psittacidae > Agapornis > Agapornis roseicollis. The sequence goes on from NDXB01018560.1 coordinate 2,829, forward strand.
TTGCTGGCTTCCAAAAAAAGGCATAGTTTTTCTTGAAGTCTCCAAGGAATCCTGCAGACATGCCTATTGTTCCAGAAGAGTTGCCTTGAGCCCTCTCTAGAGGAGAAAGCTGCTGGTCTCCATGCTGTAAATTCATAAGCCATTAGAGATATGATGCAATATTTGGAACAAGTATTAAGCTGTCTAATTGGTTAATGAATTAGACACTACTTCTCCTGAAGTGTCTAATATATTCTAATCACAGTTACATCTCGGGCTAATCCACACACTTTAGTTTTGGCTTAATGTTTTCCGTCATTCCCAAAAGAAGAAGTGGCAGCATGTATTATAGATACTTTTCCCAATAATGATACAATGGAAAATTCACTGTCACTGAAAGCTAATACTTAAGAAATAGACTAATTGTATTTAATTTGTTTGACTGCCCCTATCTTTTATAGCTGTCATGAAACTTTTTAAGATACCTGATGGATATGTAGGAATATTCTAACCTCTGTCTGTAAAGAAAATGAGGCACATTTGATAGGGATTAAGCTTCAAAAAATACTCTCATTATATAGTATTCTGTTTAGAATATTTATTTAGAAAAGGTGACACTAATCTGCTAATGCCCTGCATGGACTCCCAGATACTGCATATGGGTATAACATAATTATGGTGTGTGCTATTTTTATTAGCACTGTTCTGTCAAAATGGACATTTCTAGGCATGTAAGCTTCTGATTAATTTAAAGATCTATTTCTCTATTGATACATCTATATGTATATGCTTATTGGTGTGTATGTATATTATAGATAAGTATTCCTAGAGCTTTAATACATATACCTTTAGCATAGACAACACATGTTGCTTTTAGTTAAATCTGGTTAGTTTAAAGTATTATTTCTCTGTTGATACATATATACATATATATATACACACACACCTATAGGTGCATATGTGTATCATAGATATGTATTTGTAAGAGCTTTGACACATCTTTAGCGTGCAGACTGCATAAAGCTTTTAGCTGAATCTTTTAAGGTATTTGGACCCCTAGTGCTGTAGGCTTGCATTTAGATTTCTACATGTCAGTACACGCTCAGTTGATGTGGGTTGACCTTGGCTGGCCTCCAGATGCCCACCAAGCTGCTCTATCGCTTTTCCTCAGCAGGACAGAGGGAGAAATAAGATTAAAAACTCATGGGTTGAGTTAAAGGCAGTTTAATAAAGAAAGCAAAGGCTGCACATAAAAGCAAAGCAAAAAAGGATTTATTCTCTACCTCCCATCAGCAGGTGATGTCCAGGCATTTCCTGGGAAGCAGGACCTCAGTACATGTAGCAGTTGCATTGGATTGCAAACGCTTAAATAGTTAGTTCCCCCACTCCTTGTCCTTTCTGTTAGCTTTTATTGCTGAGCACAATGTCATATTGTATGGAATACTACTTTGGTCCCTTTGGGTCAGGCATCCTGCCTACGTCCTGTCACAATCTTTCATCCATCCCCATTCTACCTGCCATTGGGGATGGGGGGATTGGAGAGGCAGCCTTGTGCTGTAGAATACTGCTCAGCAGATGCCAAAACACTGGTGTGTCATCAAGATCCATGTTATCAAGACCATTCTGGCTAAAAAAGCAAAGCAGAACACTGTAAGGGCTTCTATGAAGGAAGTTAACTCCATCCCAGCCAGCCCCCATTACATCAGTGTAGCCAATGAAGTGTGGAGCTGAACAGCATCAGTGGCTGGGATTCAGATACATGAACATGACACTCACTCTAGATTCCCTTAGTTATCTAAGCTAGGTACACACTCGCTTAGATGCACCTCAGATAGCTGGTAGATGTTACACTGAATGATCATCTGGGGCAGCAGGGAGGTCAGCGAGGATAACCCACTATTTCTAAAATAACATTAATGACCTACTTTTAGGCACATTAATCTCTGATGAATAACTCTCTTTTGACTGTAGTGGGAACTTGGACACAAATTAAGATGTCTGTCTCAGGCTGACTTTTACCCTTAATCTCCCTTTCACCCACTGATAACTCCGCTGCCCACACGTGATTGCTCGGTGCCATCTGAGAATCATCATAGAATCTGAGAGACATCCATAAAAGTCAGGCAGTTATGGCACAGAAGCTGAGAGCCAAATACTGTATTTTACAATATGAGAAACTGCCCTAGACATCCCTGTCTGAAGTGGAACCCAGAGGTGAAATACTAACCACTGCAGAGGGTCTGATTTTTTCATCCTAATCATGGAAGACATCTGCACTGTAAGTAGTCATGATGCCTTCATGTCTGGTCTCTGCTAGAACGTAAAGCTCAGTAAATGACTCAGGCTGTGCTTTCAGTGCTTCTTTTTAGTGGATGACAAATGAAAAAGAGAGGTTGCTGCTGAGATGCTGATTCTTAAAACATGCATGTACACGCTTAATTGTAGTCGAGCCTGGAGTTCATATGGCAACAGAACCGATGCCTGTTTAAATGCAGACAGTGCTTGCGTTAGCTGTTAGAGGTCCTAAACTGCAAAAATAATCAATGCAAGTCACAGCTGCATAATGGAAGCCCACAGGGGAGAGGGATTACAAGTGTATTGGGGCAATAAGAAAATATTAGACTTTAGAACAGTTCTCTAGTAAACATCGGTTGCAAACCAGAATATGAAAATCCACTTAGGGCAAATTAATATGTAGTTAATTGTACTTATTGGCAGGGAGAGTGATGTCTTGAGATAAACTTAATGTAAGAACTATGAAGCAAAACTAATAGATTCTGGCATCCAACATGCAAATGAGAGTTTCATGTTAAGATGTACCATAACCGTATGTATTAATTTATTATAAACCGTTGGGGGTTTTGTGTGCTCAAAACTGGGTACAGCTGGCATATTAATTTAGTTTAATTTGAGAAGAGCTATTAAGTTTTATTAAGCAATGCAGGGGAAAAAGAGTGGCCTGAAAAATTCACAAACATTTTAGAAGCATTCCTGTTTTTTAAAGTCTAAATGTGAGCAAATGAAATTGGTGAGCTTATAAACACATATTTAATTATTGACAAGCAAGTTGGATGCACAGACAAAACATCTTCCTTTTAGGCATAATTCTGTTCCTACCACATTCTCTGTATTCATTTAATGCTGGAAAGAAACTATCTCACTCAAACTGCAACATGCTGGGGTAGGTGCAGGTGAAAAGGTGTTGAAGCTTCCCCAGAGCTATGGAGCCTTAGCACCCTCTGTGACAGCAGTTTGGGATTCCTGTCATCCATGCAGAGAAAGGGAAAACCCATGGGACTTCTGCTAAGTATGCAGATGGTATCAATCCTGCACATTTTGGCTGCCTGTAGATTACAAAATAACACAGCAAAACCAAACAGATCCATAGTAAGGAATAATTATGTTCTCTTATTTTATGTGCTGTAGTTGTTATTTCAGCAGCCTTGGTTTGTAACCTTTTCCTTTTTTACAAGGAAGCATCAGCATGTAGCAATAACTGACCTGTGCTTTTGGCTCCAGACAAAAATCACTGATGAGTCTCAAAGCCTTGAATTAAAACAGCACTGTGAAAGGATCTTTTGGAGTGTGATAACAGACTTTAGGACTAGGGCATTTTGATTTGGCTGGATGGGGTGGTGGAACATCTAGTCTAGGTCATGTTTTGCCAAGAAAGATTGGACCAGACGATGCTTGAGGTCCCTTCTGACCTTGCATTCTATGATTCTATGATTTTCTGCTAAGGTCTCGTGAGACATATCTGGAATGCTTAATCTAATGCTGATCCCCCCAGTACAAGAGAGAATAGGACATATGAGAGCATGTCCTGTGAAGGGCCATGAAGACAGCTTAAGGCACTGGAGCACCTGACATATGAGGAGTGGCTGAGGGCTGTGACTGATGAGCCTGGAGAAGAGAAACCTCAAGGGGGGATTTTATCGACGTGTAAAACTATCCAGTTGCAGGGAGTACGTGTGGAGCAGGGAATATTTCCCACTTAGAAGGATGCCTAAAGATGGCAAAGGTTTTAAAACACAGCTTGTCAAAAGCCAGCATGTCACCATTCCATGGAGGAGTTGCTCAATCATGGGACAGAACAATCTCGGGACAATCTGCTTTTGATAGACTGTGAGAGAATTTGGGCACCAGAACCAGTGTGTGTGTATGTATATATAAGCTATATATACAATTTTTCTTTTTCATTTCTAATTTCTTTCTCTTCATCTATAAGAGCCTATGATCTAGTGCAAAAGACTTCTGTAAAGTGGTTTCTGCAGTTAATGTGATTCAAAGAAATTGAAACAGAGAATGTTTGTTTCCTATTTACACTTTGTTAAAATGCAGTTAAATGGTTGACCAGCAAAGTTTTTTCACTCTTTGAAAGTGGAAAAAAGGGACTAATAAGTTGTACAGATGAAAATCAATGCAAACAATAACTCATTTAAAATTTTCATTTTGCTGTCAATAACAGAAAGTGCTGTTTTGTTTGAATTCAAACAAATGGATGATTATACATAGTGGTAAAAACCAAGAAAGGGGGAGAAAGGAGGAGGAGGGCAACTGCAGAAATAGTCAGGAATGTGTGACAAGGAAGCCAAAAGAATGAGAGGGAATCCAGCCACACAAGGACTTGGAATGCTTAAAAAGGCTAATAGATGAGAAAGGCAGTTCCGTGCAGATAAATGTAGTGTAATGATGACTTTGATGAGTCTTTGTTTCACAGCTCTTTGTGCAACATGAAACAGGGGGAGTGGAGGAGGAAGAAAGGGAAAACAGTCAAAGCCCTGTCTGCGAGTGTCATTAATGAGTGATGAGGTCTAGAAAGACAAAAGACAAATCTCTGAGCATTTGATGGGCCTTTATTTCATACATCTGTGTAAATTGCTTGACGTGACTTGAGAGTGGAAGTCCAGGAAGGATGAGTGGATACGTTGAGGGAAGGCAGTACTGGGTTATTGAAACTCTAGCTGTAGCCTTCATTGCAACATAGGAACGATCCAGTAAGAGTGTCATCAAAAAGTAGCATTTTTATGTCACACTTTTCACCTGTATGCAGTGAGGTTTCGTGCTCACTGGGAGCTGAATGAAGATCAGCTGCTTTTGGGGTTCTATGGAGGGGAAAAGCATAGAAAAGCAGACCCACTTTTTACTTCAGTGAACCTTTGTTGACTTAGTTGTCATGCAAACAGAGTCACAGGCAAATCCTGGGATAAATTTCAATGCAAACAAGTAAAATATCCTTAATCACAAAGAAAACCTTGCATTTATTATTTATTCTCATTGTATCTATTATGAGACAGCTGGTGGTCAATCCCCACAGCTAATAACACCCTCTGATGACAGTACTTTAGCACCTGGGTAGCATGCCTGCTGCTTGCGTATGTATGCTGTGTATAGTTCCATTGTTATTTTGCTCACCCACAAAACATAGGCAGGTTTGGGCAGCTGTTTAATAGTGCACTTCCCAGCAATTTAGGACAGAAAGTGAAGAAAACGACATCCTATTAATGCTTCAGGGAGACGTCCAGGTAAGCTAAATGTAATTAGAATTTGGCCAGGACTCCAAAGAAAAGTGTCTTATTCTTGCATAAAATACAATGGGATTTTTATCGACCCCATTAGGTTTATGCAAGTAGTCCATGGGAGGTTTGGAGGAGTTACTGTTTTTAGCATTTTGAAGCCCTTATATTGTTGGTTACTTGTATTTTGCAGTTTATTCTTCAGACTTTTATGTCTTGGGATACCCGAGAAATAATAGATGGTTAGGAAATAATGCAGTTATAAATAGAAAGCTTTCTGCTTGCTCTGGATAGGAGCTGAAACCATTAATCCTGCCATCAGAATTATCACTATGCTGCCACAGTTTCTGGGTCTGAACTTGTTTGAAAATTAAACTGCAGTGATGTTCTGTATTTACTGTGAAGCTGGGATCTACAACCAAGTGCTTTGAAAGGAAGATTAGAAAATCACATCTGTAGAAACTCATCACTGATTTATCAGGTGCTAGAAATTACTAGAAAGCATATGAATATTTCTTTTCAGGATTGGGGCATAACTTAGAAATCACTATTAAAAACCATCTTTATTTATGTTAAGTTGGTACGATGTCAGCAGCTGGAGGGTTTCAGATGAGTGGTTATAGAATCATAGAACAGTTAGGGCTGGAAAGGACCTTAAGATCATCCAGTTCCAACCTCCCTGCCAATAGCAGGGACACCTCATACTGAGCCATGTTCAATGGTGGTGGTTAATGAGAACATGAATATGAGCCGGCTGCAGTGTGCACTTACATCCCAGAAAGCAACCGTATCCTGGGCTGCATCCAAAGGAGCGTGACCAGCAGGTTGAAGGAGGTCATCCTGTCCCTCTACTCTGCTCTCAGGAGACCTCACCTGGAGCATTGTGTGCAGTTCTGGTGTCCTCAACATAAAAAGGACATGGAGCTGTTGGAACAAGTCCAGAGGAGGCCACGAGGATGGTCAGGCGAGTAGAGCACCTGCCATAAGAAGACAGGCAGGGAAAGTTGGGGCTGTTGAGCCTGGAGAAGGCTGCGTGGAGACCTCATAGAGCCTTTCAGTATGTGAAGGGGGCCTATAGGGATGCTGGGGAGGGACTCTTCATTAGGGACTGTAGTGACAGGACAAGGGGTAATGGGTTCAAACTGAAACAGGAGAGGTTTAGATTGGATCTAAGGAAGAAATTCTTTCCTGTGAGGGAGGTGAGGCACTGGAATTGGTTGCCCAAGGAAACTGTGAGTGCTCCATCCCTGGCAGTGTGGAAGGCCAGGTTGGACGAAGCCTTGGGTGCCATGGTTTAGTGTGGGGTATCCCTGCTTATGACAGGGGGGTTGGAACTGGATGGTCCTTTCCAACCCAAACTGTTTTATGATTCTGTTCTATTCTACATGTTGTGGTTTAAGCCCAGCTGCCATTCAGTCCACTCGCCCACTCCTCCCCCCCCACACCCCTTCCTCCCCCTCTGCTCCTGAAGGGATGGGGAAGAGAATCAAAAGAATATAACTGCCACGAGTTGAGATAAGAGCAGTTTAGTAACTAAGGTATAACACAAATCACTGCTGCTATCACCAATAATAATAATGATAAGGGAAATAACAAGGGAAGAGAATACAACACCTCACCACCCTCCAAACAGTATCCAGCCCAACCCAAGCAGTGATCTAAGCCTTTGGAATACCACTTTGGTTAGTTTGGGTCAGGAGTCCTGTCTCTGCTTCCTCCTGGCTTCCCCTGCTCCTTGGCAGAGCATGAAACTCAGAAAGTCCTTGGTCAGAATAAACATTATTGAGCAGCAACTAAACCATCGGTGTTATCAGCGCTGTTCCCAGGCTGAAAGTCAAAACCACAGCACTGCACCTGCTACTAAGAAGGAGAAAAATGACTGCTACTGCTGAACCCAGGACACCATGTCATGTTATGCTGAGGAGGAACATTTTGCATTGTAAGGGACAGTATTTTCTCCAAAGAAGATAAAAGTTCTGGTGCAGATACAGATTTCTCAGGCAGTCTTGTAGGCTGGTCCTGGCTATACTTTTATAAGAAAATTATTTGCACTGTCAAAAACAAAGCCTTTGTATCAAAGAGAACTTTTATCTTTCCCCTCCTGAGAACATGTTTGGGTAGAAACATGCAATTAATTCTTTTAGGGACTTCAGAAACTCTCACCTATTGGACCTGCAAACCAGCCAAATTGCTTTCATTTGAATAAAATTTGGAACCGACTCAACTAATCACTGTTTGTTAATTGTATTTTAGAGGAAAAAGGGAACTTGAATGAAGTGACTGCTTCTCATTAAAACTGTGTGAACGGCAGAGTGCTTGATGTCTGCTATTGTACCCGATAATTGTGGCAGCAAGTGGCATTTATTTTTGCAAGGAGCAGTAATTAAATCTGCTGCAGTATTTAAAAATAATGCACTTGCATTTTATTACATCTAAGCGATAGCGTGTTACACCAGAGACTGTAAACAAGTGTCACCCCCAACCTCTGTTCTCTTACACACAAGCTCATCAACATTGTGAAGGGACAAAACACAACTTGTATGCTTCTTCCGTAGCCAATATTCCATAAAGGAAGTGTAAAAAGTTGGCAGAGAAGTACAGTATTTTTCTTATGTCACATCCTACAGACATCGCTTACAAGCAGGGGTAGGGGAAGTTCAAGTTCAACGACAATGCCTGGAGAGGAGAGTGGCCGATCTTTTCTAAACTCAGCAGTCAAATTATCCCATTGGGGCAGAGAGTGGCAGGGATGAAGACGCAGCAGAAGTGGGCAGAAATGTTCTGACAGAATGTTTTCCATTGGAAAAATGCCGATTTGTCAAAAGGAAGCATTCCCTGGGAGCCAAGCTGACAATAAACCTGCCTGGTTCCCTGCCAGGTCACCCACCAATCTGCCTTCCAAGAAACTTCCTGTCTTAGAATGCCTGTAGCTAGCGGTGTGAGTCCGTGAACCCAAGCAGATTGCAGATGAGTTGAGGGGTGAGAACCTTGAGGAACCCAGAGTGGAAATGCACTTGCTTGGGCAGGGCTGCCAGGAAGCTATTTCAGGATAGAGAAGCTTGTTCTCAGGACCATGAAGACACACTATGGAATTTCATTTCCACATAGCTTTGATGAGCAATTTTATTAGTTTTTCGAATTATTCTTCCCTCAGCTGTGACATTATTTACTAAAAAGTTCCTTGCTTTGCTCTTCCAGTAAGGCTGGTGGGGCTCGTGAGAACTTCAGAGCTTGTTCACTGGGTAACTTTGAAAGTTTATTACATCTTCTGCTGAAGCATCTTTCTCCCAGAGGGTGAAAATGTCTATCTCAGAGCAACAGACACCTTTTAGGATCGCAAGATCAGAAAGATAAGGATGGTGCTATGATTGAGGCAGGGACTTGACATTCAGGGCTCTGTAATTCAGCACAGTACTGTCAGATAGGTATGTTGCACAGACACCTAGTCTCTTCAAAAAAAGTGGGGAAAGCAGGTAAAAGAACAAAAAACAGGTAAAAGAACAATTTTTTATGTCACTGATTTACTGTGCATCACAAATAATGGATGTGATTATTATGGACACAGAATATTAGTAATAGCACACAAACATGGAAACAGTATTATATGCACACTTCAAATACTTGAACTAGCAAAATAAAATCTGGCCCTGGCTCTTTCTTCCTGCACAAAAATAACTGATGCAGGTTGTCACATCATGGTATTCATAGCCTAGAAAGAGAATAATAATTTTCTTTGCAAGTGACTTTTTACCCTCACTTAATTTAGAAAGAATAAATCCTTCCTTTTCTTTCCTGCTGCTGGTTTCTTCTGCTTTTCAGTGTGATGTGAATCGGTTCAGCCAGAATATAGCTTTCAATATCCATTGCTGTGCTGCTGATTAGTTTTCAGAAAGAGGACAGAGCGAAGAAGAATGGCAGGTTATATTGATTTATTTCTAATGATCTGTTTCTGAACCCGAGCTAAGCAAAGTGTTTTCCCGAAGGCACATACAGCTGTGCTCGTGGCTCATCTCTGCATCACTATCAGGATTAAAAGCCAGTAATGGATTCTGTCATGTTACCGTAGCTTTCAGTATTCTCTTTTCAGGCTGCATATGGGTGAGCTGCTGAGGACATATAAGACTTTTTCTTGCCATCTGTTGAACAGTCTTTTCAGAACAGCCTGGAGAAGGGCACCCATACTATGTTATAAAAGAAGCGCGTCAAAATAGTGTTGCACAATCATGGGGTGTTGAAATGGAAATTGCTATATGTAATACATACCTATATTTTGCTGGTGAGGGTGTCTGTCTATGATTTTGGGATCTGTGAAGCCATAAATACAGTATGGGTGATCAGGGGGTAGAGGACAGCACCTTGTATCACTGTCATGGACCCAGCATGCCTCTGAAAGTGTGGGAAGTTGATAAATGATGTTCAACAGTATGTGTGTCAGGCTAAACTAATTGATTCTTCTGTATTGGGTTATTTGTCTTTCTCTATAGATTTACATTCAACATACTATCTGCTTTTTGTTCTGCCCATCATGCTAGTTCTGTAATTTGGCTTCAGAGCCAGGTTTGTGGTGGATTTGGCGGTCCTGGGGTAAAGGTTGGGCTTGATGATCTTGAATGTCTTTTTCAAACTGGTAGATTTTACAATTCTATGACTTTGGAGTAGTAAGAGCCATGTTTATATAGTTTTCCTTTCATAGCAGGATTATGGCCAAATATCCGTGAGTGTCACTCAAACCAGTTTTCTTCAGGTTTTCAGTCAATAGACCTCTTCATCAGGGACTGTAGCAATAGGACAAGGGGCAATGGGTTCAAATTTAAACAGGGTAATTTCAGGTTAGATATAAGGAAGAAGTTTTTTACTGTGAGGGTGGTGAGGCACTGGCTGCCTGAAGAAATGGTAAATGCTCTATCCCTGGTAGTGTTCGAAACCAGGTTGGCCAGAGACTTGGGCGACATGGTCTAGTATGAGGCATCCCTGCCCATGGCAGGGGGTTGGAACTACATCATATTAAGGTCCTTTCCAACCCAAACTATTCTGTGATTCTATGGTTGTGTGAATAAATTAAACATTTTTGCAGTATTTTAACAATGATGAGATTTTTGTGACTGATTTGACCCCGTAATTAATAATGCTTCACAGATTCATTTGACTATGAACAAATAGGTTTTAGAGTTTTTTTCTCCTAAAGGAAATTATTTAGGAGAAAATTATATATGAAATAGTTCTGGCATTTGTCCAAATAATGCTAAGCAGGTTTTCTTTCATAGAATCATATTATCATAGAAAGTAGGGTTGGAAAGGACCTTAAGATCATCCAGTTCCAACCCCCCTGCTGTAAGCAGGGACACCTCACACTAAACCATGGCACCCAAGGCTCTGTCCAACCTGACCTTGAACACTGCCAGGATTGGAACATTCACAACTTCCCTGGGCAACCCATTCCAGTGCCTCAGCACCCTCACAGGAAGGAATTTCTTCCTTATATCCAATCTACATCTCCCCTGTTTCAGTTTGAACCCATTACCCCTTGTCCTGTCACTACAGTCCCTAATGAAGAGACCCTCCATTATATTTCATATGATGCATGAAGAAAATACTGCACGATGTTGTATAAAAGACGGATACTTCCTTTCTGTCAACAAGCAGTTGTCCCCCAGGAACATTTACACACTGTCTTATTTTCATTATGGTTTATTGATCAGTCCTTGTTGCTGCAGTGTAGAAAGAGTCTAAGTGCTCTTCTAGGAGTAAATGACAACCCACACATACACACAGATCCTTTATTCTCTATCCTCTGATATAGAATTTTAAATGCACCAAAACAGGCATCATCTTCTTTGGGGTTATCACCTTGCAAGACTTGTCTATTCCCCCTGTGCTGAGCATACCCTATTCCTCTCTGCTTTCCCTTCCTACTCCTGAAAAAAAGAAAAACAGAGAAAAAGGAAAAAAGAAGCAAAAAAAAAAGAATTACTTGTAAGATTTTTTCCCCAGTTTGAATGATTTCCAAAGGACCCCTCTTCTCTGACTTCCGTGGCAGAAGATCTCAAACCAGTTTATTCAACCGTTCTGTGCTGGCAGACGCTGCTCACCCTTGCAGTATATGCTAAGCAGATTGACACTTGCTAAGATGACCCTTTAAATTATTTTTAAGACTCACTACATTAAATCATACAGTTATAGAATAGTTTGCTTTGAAAGGGACCTATAAAGTTCATCATTTTCCATAATGGATATGGAATTTTGTCTCAGGTCAGTGAGTGGTGTCTTCCATCCTCAACAAGATTTAAAGCTAAAATATATTTACTTCAAAATATAAATCTACAATTACTAGTCCAAGTACCAGGAATCTTAAGTACATATTTTTGCTTCAGTGTTCATGTTTCTATTTGAACTCTTAAGAGGATATACTGTACAACTTCATACATTGTTTTATGAGAAACTGTACAATGTAAAATTACATTTATAACTTCTGTTAGCAACGTATGAGCACTAAGGATTGCACTATAGATGCTGAAATTAGGAGAGTAATGGCTTCAATGATCAACACATTGATTTCTGCCTGCAGACTCTTGGGGTTATGAGACTTCTGGAATACCCAGTTAAACTTCTATAACCCTTTTCCTGTAGTATCCATAAGATTAAGGTTTAATTTTGAAAGCAACATGCATGCTGACCTGTGCAATGTTCTACACTGGTATATGGACCCTGAGACTGCTTTCTTCCCGTATCTTCCCCAAAGTAAGAAAGTGAGTTGTGCTTGTGGGATTCCCCTTCAGCATGTATGCACTGTCCCTGTGTTCTTATTGTATCCAACACTTGATTTTGCAGTCTTTTTAGGAGTCAATAGAAGGAAGTACAAGTCACCATGAGAGAGGTCCTAGAAGAGATCTTTGGGCTGCATAAAATTGCAGAAGCCATTCAGTAAACTCACTTGCAGTGGTCCATTTTTAAAGATACAGTGAAACTGTCCATTTTCTGCTAGTATTAAAAGGGATTTCTGTATTTGCTGCTTTTCTGAAGCAGTTGTAGGAGAAATGAATGTGCAGCAAGTTACGAAGCTGAAGCTTTTCTCCTGTTCTGTTTTTTGGCACTACACCAATTCTTGTCACCTCATTTCTTGAACAGTGTATTAAGCGATGTGACAGATGTTAGTCACGTGTGGTCTCTTTCTTTTTAGTTGCTCACTTTATGTCACTTCCAATCCTCAGGTGGTGTAAATTAGAGCAGCACCATAGATAGATGATGGCTTATGCCAGGGGAAAAAAAGTCTTTCTCTTAAACCTGAGCCATAAAAACTCTTCTGAAACAAATGTGACAAACCTCCTCCCTTGGCTTTTTATTTCATTTTAGAACAAAAGGCCTGAAATAACTGTTTGCAGCACCCCTTCAAATGCTAAGCAGCTCTTTTACATTTCTTCCTGAGCGTGTACGCACACACACATTTCAGAACTAAAATGAAAGGATGGAAAAGAAGGGGTGAATAGTCTTGAACAATTCAATAAACTTTGAAAGGCTATGAATTATTGAAAAGCAGAATGAAAGTATTAGAGATCTAAAAGCCAGAAAGGTGACACGTACCTTTTAATGTCAAAACTAAATGGGCCCATTTATAACCTGAGATTATCTTTGATTTTTCTCACTCGTGAAATTTTTGTGAATGGTGAGTTTAAATGTACACGCAGGTGTGTTGAGCCATTATCTCTTCCCACTGATTTTCACACATATTTAATGTGGGTCTAACCCCATTGCTTTTGATAGTCTATTGACTTCATTGGCTTCCTGCTGATTTGAGCTGGTGTTTGCAAGATAGGAATCACATCCTGCCTTGCAGCAGTCTGTCTTGATGAAATTTTGAATGCAAAGCTCTTCCCATTGTAGCAATACCATCCGGTCATCTCAGATGGCATTCTGTTGAGCCATCTTCTTCCTTCAGACAGCTGAGCGCTCTGTGAAATCAAGAGAGGATGAAATGGGGCTGGAGATGATCTAATTTTATTTCCTTTAAACCCAAGTTGTTGCCAGCAGAAGCATTCTCTGGTGAATATTCTCACAATCAGGAAGAGAAGTAACCAGTGAGACTGCTGTATAGTTGTCCCAGAGCCAAACCAATTTTTGGGGTTAATTTAGATTCTTTATACTTATATTTTCCCCCTCCCCATTCTTCTTGATATTCTTCATTTATCTGATCCATGAAGGTGGCTGATGCATATATATTCACTGAGAGAAGCCTGGGATTGGCCAGTTGTCATTTCATGCTACAGCTGGTGCTCTAAGGTCAAGTTCTTAACTATTAACATGCAGTGAAAAGGTAGTCCTTGTTCCCAAATATTTAGGAATTATCTTACCAAGTTAATGGCATCCATTTAGGCATTTGAAGCAATTCCTTTGAAGCACTTTCCCATCTCAGGAGTGAGGACATGGTCTGTGCCATCTGCCACTCATTGTTCACATACCGTCACGGCTATGCTGGGATTGCACTGAGGGCTTTGATGCACTCTGGGCACAAAGAGTGGTTTGATGAGCTCAAGGGAACAGACAACAGAGAATCCCTGGTGTGAATGGCATTAAAGACCACAGCTGGTAAAAGCACAGATGATATAAATGACAGATTCCTTTTGCTGGTGGCATATAGAGGTTTTTTGGAGAGACCCAAGACTGCAGCAAGGGAATGGAAGAGTGATGTAAAAAATGCGTAAGCTCTAGGGTCTTGCACTACTTCTGATAAATAATTTCTTTGCAGCTTGCAGCTCTATTAACATAATTTAAACTGGTTTTTTATGCTGTAACTCTACTCAGATCGTCTCAGAGGGGTTCCTAATGTGCTGTTCCCCTTTTCAAAGCTATTTAGTCTGGAAATGCCCAGAGGGCTGTAAGGAGACTTGAATTGGGGCCTGTCAGTAAGTAGTGTTGTTTGCTACAGCTTCAATTCTGGGAATGCATCAATGTGGTGTTACTGCTTTGTTGTGACTTAGGCTTTGTATTTCACCATTGTAGCACAGAAAAACAACTATAAAAGATTTCACCACAGGAGGTGGAAATGAATTCCAGTCTAGTTTGTCTTTTCCAGTTTAGTTTATCTCTTCCCTGTAGCAAGATAACCACTCATTTATATGACTAAAAAGGGCAGTTATCCCCTTTTCTATCCCATACAGTTTAGGCTGTTTGTTTAATATTTTTATTGGCAGCAAATGTTTGGCACTTACGTATGCAACAGGGAAAAAAAAAAAGGAGGGAGAATAAACCTCTTTAAATAAAGTGTTCACTGTAGCTTTATCTCCATAAAAGAAAACTTGTAGTATAGGAAAGCATCCCTTACTACAGATGGATTGGAAAATGTGCTTGTCTGATGATGGTAGGACGATTCTGGAGTAGGCTTTTCCCAGTGGGATTTTGTTGTTCACAGGACTTTGTGGGGTTTAGTGCACAAAACTTAAATAATGCATACTTGGGAAAGAGCAGGCAGTTCTGGCTAAAGGAATTGTCTTTTTTGATGACAAATGACACTTCAGGCAAAAAAAACCAGAAAAGTTTCATGTTGCCTTTTCTTTTCAGAAAAACTCTTCCCTTTGCATTGAGTGAAATAGGAAGGCATTGAAGTGAGAGCCTGTAGAGCTTATATCAAGGCTAGGAGATTTTCGGTACTTTGGCCCAAGTGAAAAGGAAACTAACATAAGAAAAATGTCAGTGTTGTCCACTTTAAAGCTAAGGCTGTATTTGGAAAGTGGCTGTTAGCACAAATGTTGGAGGTTCACACCTGTGATTGTGAAGATCTTCAGATACACAGCTGGGTCAGCGCCACACAAAAGTTGTCTCAGTAAAATGATGGTAGGCCTAAAAACCAGCAAAGCAGTGAACCTGCTGAGCCCCAGGGTAGCTTCCAGCAGGGAAAATCAAATCTGGATCATCTAAAACCAGTGTTAAAACTCTACACTGTGTCATCAGCAGTACAATTTCCCTGCCCTGTTGCAGAAACATTCAGGTTTTGGTGTTGCTATTGAAGGGCCACAATAGCTCTCCCCATATCCTTCTCTTCTCCTGGCTGAAAAGCTGCAACTCTCTCGCCCTATCTTCATAGGAGAGGTACTCCAGCCCTCTGAGCATAGAACCATAGAATCACAGAACAGTTTGGGTTGGAAAGGACTTTAAGATCATCCAGTTCCAAACCCCCTGCCATAAGCAGGGACACTCCACACTAAACCATGGCACTCAAGGCTCTGTCCAACCTGGCCTTGAACACTGCCAGGGATGGAGCACTCATAACTTCCTTGGGCAACCCATTCCAGTGCCTCACCACCCTCACAGGAAAGAATTTCTTATTTATATCCAATCTAAACCTCTCCTGTTTCAGTTTGAACCCATTACCCCTTGTCCAGTCACTACAGTCCCTAATGAAGAATTCCTCCCCAGCATCCTTATAGGCCCCCTTCAGAACCTGGAAGGCTGCTATGAGGTCTCCACGCAGCCTTCTCTTCTCCAGGCTCAACAACCCCAACTTTCTCAGCCTGTCTTCATATGGGAGCTGCTCCAGTCCCTGATCATCCTCGTGGCCTCCTCTGGACTTGTTCCAACAGTTCCATGTCCTTTTGATGTTGAGGACACCAGAACTGCACACAATGCTCCAGGTGAGTGCTCCATGCTTATGTTGGAGACTCCAGACCTGAATGCAGGACTCCAAGTGTGGTCTCACCAGAAAAGAGTAGAGGGGGAGAATCCCCTCTCTCAACCAACTGCTCAAGCTCCTTTTGATGTAGCCCAGGACATAGGTGGTTCTAGGCTGCTAGTGAACACTGCTAGGTCATGTTGAGCTTTTTGACAGCCAACAGCCCCAGATCCTTGTCTTCAGGGCTGCTCTCAGTTCATTCTCTGCCCAACCTGTAATTTTGCTTGGCATTGCCCTGACCAAGGTCCAGGATCTTGCACTTGGCCTTGTTGAACTTCATGAGGTTTGCACTTGCCCATCTCTTGAGCCTGTCCAGATTCTTCTGGATGGCATTTCTTCCCTCCAGTGTGTCATCTGAACCGCGCAGCTTGGTGTCATCAGCAAACTTGCTGAGGATGTACTCAATCCCACTCTCCATGTCACTGACAAAGATGTTGAACAGTGCCAGTCCCAGTACTGATCCTTGAGAAACACCACTCATCACTGATCTCCATGTGGACATGGGGCCAAGTGTATGATCTAGAGAAAGATGTGACTGTTCATGGCAAGGGGGATTAGAAGAGACAGACGGTCTGTAAAGTTCTCTTCCAACCCTTCTATAATTCTATGATTTTGTTGGTGTAAATTGAAGAGAAACATGGCAAAATCAGATAGAATTGAGCAACCCTATTTTGTACTTGAAATGCTTCCTTTTGTCCCAGAATATCTAATTTTTCACAGCTTTTCTTGTATTTTTTTACCCTTCTAAATTAAGAAGTGCCTAAAATCAAAACATTTATAAGGTCAAACAGAAACTGCATTCATTTGAAAATGTGAGCTGCTTTAGTTTTAAATTTGGTGTCTGGTAAAATATGGGTATCAGTTTAGCATATGTTTATGCCAACTGAAATAGTTTTATTCTCACTTGCTCCAAATTGTCAGCAAACTGAAAAATCATGTACTTACACAGTAATCTTTACAACTGCAGCCTGGCTATTTGTCTTGAGCTACCAACTGGAAAAGAAAAACTAATAGCATCTATATAGCAGTTAATGTGCTCTTGTGTTTAATTGGTATCAGCAACACTGTTAAAAAGAAAATTAAGTAAGTAGCCATTTAAGTAAGCAGAAATCTTCATTGTTGTTGGGCTGAGATTGTTGCTGTTCTTTTGCAGGACTCATAAGCTGGGAATAACTTTAGTACCAAAACCCAATATAAATCAGTTCTTGAAAGTAATATTGTTCAACACCATCTTGCTTTTTGGCTTTCATTTTAGATCTACTGGAGCTTGGATACAAATAGATCATTTAAATTCACACATTTATTTTTAAATAGTTTCATAATGAAAACTCGGTTCCCTTCCATTGATGTGTGCGTGCTTCGCTATTACAAACCAGAATGTGTGGAAGATTAGTTGCTCCTACTTGTAATGTAAATTGCGTAGGGTACCAAAAGCATTGCTTATCCTCTGTAAATATTTTATTGGAGTTTAATACTCTTGTAAAACTGTATTAAAAGTCTTCCCCTGATTATTATTGTTTCTTTTCGTTGTCTTCTTTTCTCAGCTCCCCCTTTTCAAACTTGGGGGCAGAACATGGTAATTCAAAGGGAATTTGAACAAATATTGAATATGGCTACATTTGGCATGAGGTGGACTGTTGTATCAGAAAACCTGGGAGAAAGACGCACTAATAAGCTATTACACGCTTCAAAGTTAGGCATGCAATGTAAATGTAGATTAGCAATACCAAAGACGCATTTTATTGTTTACCATGATTGTCATCTCCGATTTCATCAGAGATGATGAAATCATTTTAATCTGTTGGGTTTGGACAGTGCCAAAATTCAGACTAGTTTCGGTTATGCAAACCAAGGTCCAGAATTGTCAAGATTCAGGTCTTCCCTACACAGTTATCTGGTTTAAAAATGGTATCTTAAAGGAAAAATGGCATTCCTTTGTTGTGTATTCTGACCCAGCCTTCCTATTATAAAGTTCAGGCAAGAACAGCTAGACCATAGCATCATTACAGAATTGGACTAACTGTTCACATTTCCTCTATTATTGTCTATAACTTCCCTTAGGGGAAAAAGTACCCAACCAACAACAAACCAACCCCCCTCAAAAGACAGATCTTTAGACTGATTCGAAACAAGGTATAACATATGGTACATGTCAAATAAAAGGTTAAATCAGAATGGTTCTTTTTGCCAATTGAATAAATAAAAAGTAGCAGCTGACAACCAGAAGAGTGATGGATCTGAATGTGAATGCTGGAAACTGGAAATGGGCTTGTGTTGAAGGGAGTTTTTAAAGGGTTAAAGTGAGTGGTACTCAATAGCGGTTTTCTTGGTGAAGAACAAATATGTTGCAATTTAAAAGAAGTGAGGTCTTCATATAAAGAGTTATCAACATTATAAAAACCCTAGGGTTCTACAGCTATTATTTTTCACACTAAAAGAGCAGTCACTGAAAATCATTTCAGTAAAAAAGTGCCACTGACTCATACTATACACCATACTAAATATCTACCTTTATCATATTGAAAGTGCTATTTCCTTTTCCCCTCCTCTACCTTTTAAACACCTACACAAATGTATTTCAGTCCATAAGGGTGACAAGGGGAATCTTTTTCAGAATCAGGTTTTGCCTATGAAAGTACTTCCTGCAACACCATCACTTTTGACTGATGCTCTCAGTGATCCTTCCTCAAATCACTGAGGTTTCACTGGTCTTGCTGATGGTGTAATCAGTGTTAAACAGATGAGTCTGGGGTCGTAGATGCCTCTTCACTGCTTCACTGCTAAATACCGCGCATGTGCAGAAATAAGGCAGGTATGGTGTTGAGGTTCACAACAAAATTTGCTTGTCACTGTTGTGTGCTGGTTCGCTCCAGCACTGATTCTGGGGGAAGGCTTCTACCTGAGAATACAGATTTAACCAAGAAAGAGAAAACTTCATAATTGTTGATGGATTTGGATCTTCAATACAGACTGTACCTTGGAAAATTGTCAATGCACAATAATGTTTGTAGGTTAATTAGTTAGGGATCACTTGTGTCTCAGAGGTTTAAATTCAGCTCTGAATTGCTCATCAGACAGTCCGATTGATTTTGGTGGAATTGCAGAAGGTCTAGGAGTCAAATTTGCCTTAAGAACAGATAAAAATAAAGCAGGAGAGGTTCAGTGCAGGACAAACTATAGCCCACTGGCTTATTACTGAAAACTCGTTCAGCTTTATTGCCCCCAGGGGTGTGTGGGGGGGTCTTTATTAGGAGAAATCATTCCTGCAACTATAAGAATAAGATAGCACCAGTGCACTTTAACTTATACAATATCACAGTTTGTTGATAATGTTGCAGAGTTTGGGTTGTGATTGCATTGAGGTAAGGTTTCTTTTTGGGGGGTTCCTTCTTCTACTTGATTTGGAATAGGCAGAAGCTCATGTGAGATGTAGCTTCCCAGAGATACCTACAAATACCCAACTGGAGATACTAAGCGTGACTTTCCTGCATGATGTGACATGTTAATGGGGTTCTGCTCCTGGTTTTCATAGGGATCCAATGAGCACAAAGAGGAGAAAAATAGTTCATGAGAGGATTTGTCAGGATGGAGAAAAACAAGGACAGGGATAGAAAACTTAATGCCTCTCTCAGAAAGAATCTCACTAGCAGTTGTTGTGCTGCAGAATTGGTACCTTTATTGAAAAACGAAACTGGTTACAGTCTATCTTCTGTTCACACCTTTAGGCAAAAAGGCATATTTTGGGATGAGTATAAGAGATAAAGTCTTCTCTTTTTTAACTAACTTTACAAATAAACTGTGATTGGATAGCTTCATGGAAGATGCATTTATGCAAAAAACCTTGCAAGGAGGAGCATGAGGTGGCTTTCCAAGGGAATGAATGCTTAGTGTGTGGTGTCCCTTCCCATGGCAGGGTGGTTGGAACTGAGTGAGCTTAATATCCTTTCCAACCCAAACCACTCTGTGATTCTGTGATTCTAATGAAACAGTTCCCAGTTGTCAGGATTTGTGTATACAGTCAAGTTACCCTGCAAATAATGTGGAACAAAACACCAAAGCATCAGAACATTCTGTGACCACATTTCCTGCAAAAGGATGAAAAATACCCTGAGTGTTCAGAAGAGAATGGGGTTGCTTTACTAAATCTGCCTCTGCTTCTAGACCCCTTTTGCTTGAAAGTGTGACAGCGGTTTAGGTTGGTGTTGCAGGATCTCAGCTCAGTGGTCTACTGGTCCCTCTATCTCCAAGGAAACAAACGCAAACACAGTTCCTAGAAAGTTTGCATTTTAGTTCTGTGCAGGAATGAGTCAGCTTGAACACTGCAGACTTCTTGTCTCCAGGAGTCAGTGTCTGGGGTACTGATAAGCTGCTTGAAAAAGGAGAGGTGATATTCTAAGTACATTTGACACACTGGAGTAAATTGAATCTTTAAAGTCAAGATAAGGCCTTTTATTTTAAGAGGAGAAAGTGATTTATCAAATCATGCCGAGGCAGAGGCATTCTGCCAGAAGTAACATTAACTCCTTTCTAATTCATGCTTGGGATGTTAACTGGTAGGTCCCATGTCTCTTCTACAGGCAACTCTTGAAATTACATTGCGTTTGCTTTGCATGGGTTTCTGGATGCAAGCCCATGTATCATGGACCTACAATTGTGATTTTTAGGCATGGAAATCATGACTTGTTTTTTGGAGGAAGAGTTAAAAATGAAGAGGAGCCATTCCATCTGGGAAAATGTAGTCTGTGTCTGTTTGATAGAAAAAATCCCCACCTATTAATTTACCAGGAGGGAAGTCTTTTTTGGGTGGTTAATGGGGAAAAGCAAGCAAACAAGCTAAAGTTGGTTGAAAGTGTTATAGTTTTGCTATTCCACCCACCCTAATAAGCCCGATCGCCTATTCCATATTTCAGAGGTGATGTGCACAAGTGGTAATAGCAGTGATGCAGTGTCATGCACTTACTTATGTTTATGGTAGTGATTTGAACCTTTTTGTATGAAGTTCTGCCACAGAAAGCTACTGTGCAGCCTCAGCCTTGCTATTTGTATTCCCAAGGTGGAAACATAGTGCAGGAGGAGGGAGGATGGTACAGGGCAGAGCTGTGAAGACATAAAGACAAGTTGTCTGCAGAGGACTTCAGAGTCCCAAGAGCATCCCAGAAGTGCACAGGTACTAGAAGCAGGTTTATTACAATGTCTGTGGCACATCCTGCTTCAGAACTTTGTGTGGAAGCTTTTTCTTCCCCTAAGTGCTTTGCAGTGCATGGTCTTTGTGTATAAATAGCACACCTGAAGCCTGAGTTTGCTGGTTCACTGTGTTGTAGATTTGCTGAATTGCCCTGATGATAACCTCACAACTTTTCCAGGCCTGACCTCTCCATGCTCCCTGCCAGGTTTGTAGTCAATACCACTGGTACAGTGCACTGCCAAGTAAACCCAGTAGTTTTCTCCCACTTCATGCAGTTGTTAGTATTTAAATCATTTGTCAGACTGTAGCAGACCAGGGCTCTCCAGCCCCACACGGTTCATTTTCATCACAAAAGAAAGGATATCCATGAAGGAAACGGCTTTTTACATTGTGTAAGAAGCTCAATTCTATATTGGGCTTTTCTTTAAGACAAATGAATTTGCATTCTCTTTTCAAATAAGGAACATGATTATGTGAAAATAATTTACTGAAGAATTTATTTGGATAAATTCAGGCCGGTCTGATAGTCCAATTAACTCATGTAATCAAAAAACTGAAAAGAGGTCTCATAATCAGTACAGTGTTTCACCTCATGGTATGAAGGAAATAGAGGGAGGGAAGAGTCCTCAAGACTTCTTGATTAAATTTGCCTAATCCTTTGGTTTAGGGAAACAGCCTGGTTCATGACAGTGAACAATTCATTTCCACTCCACTGAGCACAGCAAGAGAAAGTGTCCTTTTTAATCAGACAGATTAAAGAGGAGCTGTTTCATGCCAAATCAGTGACTTCAGCAATTATAGAAGAAACTGGACATGGACACAAAACCTGTTCCAATTAATTCCCATTAATGAGGTCTTTGGAGTAGTTTGTGAAAGCAGTAAACGAATGAAACTAAGAACATTTGCAATATGTTTTTCATTATCGTAAATACTTTTCTTTCTTGAAGAATCTTAATAGCAGCTCTCTGAGTCTGAAACAAATTCAGACACTCATGCTTATATTATCTAATTTTTTTTTCCCCCTGGAGCTGATGTTTATGCCTTGAAATCTTATTCTGCTTGTTGCTATATACACAAAACGTATCCTTTTAACATTTACTTAACAAATTGCACTGCATAAGATAATAAGAGTATGAGCATTGTCCAAGTGTGATACCCATCAAGTTGATTTTGTGTGTGTGTTTATGTGTGTATGTAGATGTCTCTAGGGGTGAGATACCCAGAAAGAACAAGTATCCAAGAGCACCTATTGGATAGACTGTGGGTCCAAGGCCAACTCCTGGGGGATTTGTAGTGGGTGGTGTAGGGGCTCTACTGCTTCTGTCGGGCATCACCAAACGTTGCTGACCTGAGCCAGCCTCAGACCATTCCACAAGGAGACTCCACAACCTCTCTGGACAGCTTGTTCAGTGCTCTACTACCCCCAAAGTAAAGAAGCTTTTCCATGTGTTCAGATGGAACTTCCTGAGTTTCACTTTGTGTCTGTTACCCTTTATTCTGTCCCCACTGAAAAAGAGTCTGGCCCTATCCTCTTGACACTGTCCCTGGAGATATTTGTATGCATTG
Source organism: Agapornis roseicollis (assembly GCA_002631895.1). Taxonomy (NCBI): domain Eukaryota; kingdom Metazoa; phylum Chordata; class Aves; order Psittaciformes; family Psittacidae; genus Agapornis; species Agapornis roseicollis. Next base: position 25,735 of record NDXB01018560.1, read on the forward strand.
GTAAGACCATTTCTCAGACTAAACAGACCCAGCTCCATCAGCCCTTTCTTTAAGGAAAGACTTCAGGTTTTATGTTATTTTTTCATACTGCTGTGCTGCTAATGCAAATATACTAGTACTTTAGCAAAATAGTATTATATCAATCTTATTTTAAGACCCCAATTTCAAAGAATTGCACTTCTGCTATTTCAATCTGACCTATGCTAGAGTTTGGCAGGCAACAGAGCAATATTAGCTAATCCTCTCTTTATTTGGAGGAGTCTGTTACGACTGGGTAGAGCTAACATATATGGAAATTGCTAGTAACCAAAGACCTCTCCAGTGGAGTTGAGTAACTGGTAATTCTATTTAAGACCTGCTTGTTGTGCTTTGATCCACACAGCATAAAGTGTACTGAGCCAAGCCTCTGCTAACAGAAATGTGCAGAATAAAAATGCAGAGGGCCTTCCCTCTGATTGGGAAGCTCCAGCAGCTGCACAAGTCTGCTCTCACAGTTTGGCAAGAAAGGTCCAAAACTGAGAGGACAAGAAGCAAAGCGGCCGTATCCTTTCTGTGCCTCAGAACCCTCTGCACTGCAATAAACTTAGCAATGCAACCAAGTGTTTTCCCCCTGTACTTCTGAATTTAGAAAGTTGAGGAAAATCATCAGCACAGTTCTAAAACATAATAATATCTGGACTGGTAGCTTTGAGTCTAGCAATGAATAAAATATAATAAGGTTTAGAAAGGAAACTACTGGTAGAGAATTGTAGCTAAGAAGGCTTTCTGCAAGAGTGGGTAGAAATAACAACAACGACATAATAGTAACAGTAGTAGCAGTAGTAGTAGTGGCAGTAACAGTAGTAGTAATAGTAATAGTAGTAGTAATAGTAATAGTAATAAAAGAGAAAATGCCTGCAGACAACTTTTTATTTTTCCTATGCTTCTCAAGATTTCATTTGAACCTATTGTGGGTGCCTGCTTCTGGGAGCTGAACAACTTGCATTCTTGGCACAGGGCACCTATATCAAACAAGGATTATGGGAATGCAGATCTAAATGAACCTGTATGCACTGTGTTTGACTTGCTGTTATGGGAGAAACCCCAACATCTGCTTTGTGGAGTGCTATAGAACTCAGCTTTTAGTGCTACATGTCTCTTAGGCATATTTCTTCCTGTAATTTTCATTTTTCTAAGGAAAGAGTGGAGATGGGCAGTGTTCATTTTATTTTCAATTCAGTCCAAAAAGAAATAGGGAGAAGCGTTCCAGGTTTGTCACTGAGCATCAGCCCATTAATATTTGCATGTGCTGTGAATGCAGAAAATGTATAAACAAAGAACATGTAATGTCTGTGTAAGCTAGCACAAGGGATCTTAGACCATGATATGGGGCATAGCAGCCCGAGGGACATTGACATTAGGGTCTTGGAAGAAGGTGTCAGTGATTTGCTTACTCAGGCTAACATACCTTGCTTACCATTGAAAGGGAGCTGTTAATGCTGCTATCACCACTGATTCGGAGAAAACTCCAGGAACAAACTTGCCAACCAAGTTTTCAAGCTGACAAGCAGGTATTCTTTATTGCGGTGCCGGGAGACACAGGGAATAGCTCCTCCTAACGTGTGTCCCCGTGTTGCCACAGAAGCCATCCTTATATAGTCCCTGGACATACATGCATATTCATGAGGCTACGTATGGATCACATCATTTTCCAGAAAGCTCCCCGCATGNTGCCGGGAGACACAGGGAATAACTCCTCCTAACGTGTGTCCCCGTGTTGCCACAGAAGCCATCCTTATATAGTCCCTGGACATACATGCATATTCATGAGGCTACGTAT
>NDXB01018565.1:3998-29802 GCA_002631895.1 Agapornis roseicollis
CCCCCCCCCCCGATATAAATTAAAGTCAAAGCTTTTAGCTTCAAAGCATTCTGAAAAGTGTGAGGATGCACTGATTACCATAAGACAGGACATCAGCTTTTCCACCTCTTCCATACTATTACTTGGAGAAATACCAACTAGAAGGAATAGACCTCATAGTAGCCTTCCAGTATCTGAAGGGGGTCTATAGGGATGCTGAGGAGGGATACTTCATTAGGGACTGTATTGACAGGACAAGGGGTAACAGGTTCAAATTTAAACAGGGGAGGTTTAGCTTGGATATAAGAAAGAAATTCTTTCCTGTTAGGATGGTAAGGCACTGGAATGGGCTGCCCATGGAAGTTGTGAGTGCTCCATCCCTAGCAGTGTTCAAGGCCAGGTTGGATGAAGCCTTGGGTTGCATGGTTTAGTTTGAGGTGTCCCTGTTTATTGCAGGAAGGTTGGAACTAGATGATCTTGAGGTCCTTTCCAACCCTAACTATTCTATGATTCTATGACTAAAATGTAGATTGTTTATCAAAAAAGGTGGTATAAGATACTACTTCCTTTCAATTTAGGAAAAAATGAATCTCCTTGGCTCTTGACTTTGCTGTTTTCAAAACATGACAGAAGCCCAGCTCACCTCTCTCTAAGCAGCTATTTTATACCAGTGGCTTCACAGCCCTCTGCTTCTAGTGTCAGCAATGCATCAGAGTTGAAATTCAGACTCCATCCTGAACAGGGAGCTGATGCTTTCGGAAAAACACCATCATCCAAAATACACTCCAGAGTAATAAAAGTGGGTAAGCGAACAGTGGTGAGCTCTGCAAGCTAGGCCGTTCCTAGTCTTTCACAGTTTTGTTTTGAAAACATTTCTCTCATCTGACACTGTCTTTGGGCTGTCCTTGAATTTCAGTGGCTACAAAAATATGAATCACCTGTACATGTTCTGTTTACAGTTTAGCAAGCTTCCCGGCTTACACTAAGGATCAAGAAGTATAGGAAATTCATGGAGAAAAAAAAAGGATCAGGGAAAGTTAACTCATGAAAAAAAATTATTCTGGTCCCTTGATAAAAACAAGGAAGGCTTGCAAACAAGAAGAAAGGAGTTGTTTAATTTCAGTAGTTACAGAAGTTGAAAACAACATATTTACAGATCTCTATATATAAATTACGCATTATTTCAAACAATACAATCAAGAACCACTGCATAATATAGCACTAGAGAGAAGCATAATTAGAAAACTACAGAGGGCAAAATGGTTATTTCTCTAAAGAAGTGAGATTTAAAAATACAAATTCATTCAAGCTGTAAGTGAAGATTAAAGTATTTAAAATTCCTAACACAGTAAAAAAAAAGTCAGTGCACACATGGAATTGTTAATATATAATAGCAAAAATTATCAACACAAAAATGCACTTCAAAATGTGAAAATAAAAGATACCATTTTGATGTTGTTGGAGCTTTCATTATTGATCCTTAACANATTCCAACACAGTAAAAAAAAAGTCAGTGCACACATGGAATTGTTAATATATAATAGCAAAAATTATCAACACAAAAATGCACTTCAAAATGTGAAAATAAAAGATACCATTTTGATGTTGTTGGAGCTTTCATTATTGATCCTTAACAGAAGTTTAGAGAAGGGGAAGTCCATGAGGATTATAAGAGGGCTGGAGCACCTCTCTTATGAAGACAGGCTGAGAAAATTGGTGCTGTTCAGCCTGGAGAAGAGAAGGCTGTGTGGAGACCTCATAGCAGCCTTCCAGTATCTGAAGGGGGCCTTCAAGGATGCAGAAGAGGGACCCTTCATAAGGGACTGTAGGGATAGGACAAGAGGTAACGCATTCAAACTAAAGCAGGGGAAGTTTAGGTTAGATATAAAGAAGAAATTCCTTCCTATGAGAGTGGTGAGGACTGGAACAGGCTGCCCAAGGAAGTTGCAAATGCTCCATCCCTGTCAGTGTTCAAGGCCAGGCTGCACAGAGCCTTCAGGAACCTTATCTAGTGGGAGGCATCTCTCCCCATGAACTGGATGATCTTAAGGTCCTTTCCAACCCTAACCATTATTCTGTGATTCTATGATGTAATATTGAAATTATAATCTCAAACTAAATTAAATAATTTTGTCACATACTACTGCCTTTGAATGATTTTCAGCAAAAGGAACATCAGTAAGTCAATTGATCATTTTAAGTGTGGTAACAAAATCAAACTAATTCTAACTAATTCTGAAAAAAATAAACCAATGCAAATAAGAAATATCCTCATGGATCTACCACAGTTTAATTGATGAAGATGTAAATGAACAATATCACTGTCTATCAAACTGGGGACATAATTTTTCTTATCATCTTCTGAGATATTTGAATTGTGCTAGAGATGAGGCCCCACAACCCACCAATGAAAACATACTTGAAGGTCCATCTTCCTCTTCTCTGTCAACACTCTCTCTTCCTACTGTTTTCTCACCTCACCCTATTGATTAATCTCCTTTAAAAACTATCCCATTTGTCACTTAACTTTCTGTTCCCTTGTCACTACCAAGCTGGCACAAAAAGTTCCAAGTGAAAACACATACCTTTTGCACTCTACTCTTTACATCTCAGCAAATGTGCTATCCACATCTCAGCATTCCTTATTATCTTAATAACTTCTATGTTAATAGACAATTTCTCAATATATTAAACAGAAAAAAATGACAATTTCTTAGCATTATTTGCAGTATGTGTTGTAATAATATCAAGCTTATTTTTCACACAGTTATTTCTTTTATTCTTGTTATGGGGAAGGAAAAGAGAAGGTGGAGTCTTGAATATAGAATGTGTGCAATCATCACAGGTTTCTGTGCTATCACGACACCTCACACTAAACCATGCCACACAAGGCTTCATCCAACCTGACCTTGAACACCGCCAGGGATGGAACACTCATAACCTCCATGGGCAACCCATTCCATCATCCCACCACCCTAACAAGAAAGAATTTCTTCCTTATATTCAATCTAAACCTCTCCTGTTTAAGTTTGAACCCATTACCCCTTGTCCTGTCAATACAGTCCCTAATGAAGAGTCCCTCTCCAGCATCCCTATAGGCCCCCTTCAGATACTGCAAGGCTGCTAGGAGTTCTCCACGCAGACTTTTCTTCCCCAGGCTGAACAGACCCAACTTTTCCAGCCTGTCTTCATATGGCAGATGCTCCAGTCCCCTGATCATCTTCATGGCCCTCCTCTGGACTTGTTCCAACAGCTCCATGTCCTTCTGATGTTGAGGACACCAGAACTGCACACAAGACTTCAAATAAGGTCTCCTGAGAGCAGAGTAGAGGGGCAGGATCACCTCCTTCGACCTGCTGGTCACACTCCNGCTCCAGTCCTCATCTTCATGGCCCTCCTCTGGACTTGTTCCAACAGCTCCATGTCCTTCTGATGTTGAGGACACCAGAACTGCACACAAGACTTCAAATAAGGTCTCCTGAGAGCAGAGTAGAGGGGCAGGATCACCTCCTTCGACCTGCTGGTCACACTCCTTTTGATGCAGCCCAGGATACCGTTGGCTTTCTGGACTGCAAGCACACACTGAAGCCGGCTCATGTTCAGTTTCTCATCGACCAAGTCCTTCTCTACAGGGCTGCTCTGAATCTCTTCTTTGCCCAACCTGTAGCTGTGCCTGGGATTGCTCCCACCCAGGTGTAGGACCTTGCACTTGTCATGGTTAAATTTCATGAGGTTGACATCAGCCCACCTCACAAGCGTGTCAAGGTCCCTCTGGATTGCATTCCTTCCCTCCAGCGTATCCACCAAACCACCAAGCTTGGTGTCATCAGCAAACTTGCTGAGGGCGCACTCAATCCCACTGTCCATGTCAGCAACAAAGATGTTGAACAAGACCAATCCCAACACTGATCCCTGAGGGACACCACTCGTCACCAGCCTCCAGCTGGACAATGCGCCATTGACCACAACACTTTACTTAATTTTTTATTATTTACAGTATTTATTGTCCTCCATAACATGTGAGGAGATGTTTTTGATTCACTTTAGATCATGGAAACTTTTCATGTCTTTCACCGTTAGCTGTCATTGAGCACATTTTTTTAAGGGAAGAAAAGATACATTTGTCAGGTGCTTGTTCCTGTGACCAGGGATAAGCTCTTCCTACATCAATACCAATTGCAGTATGAGAGTTGCAGTAATGTTTCAAGGCTGTGTTTTTTGCGTTATTATTTTCAGATATATTATCTACATTGCCTTTTAATACCTACTGTAACTCCTGCTTCAATCATGTATATTCTCTGTGAACTCTAGTGGACTTACTTGTTAAAGATAAGCTAGTTTGCATAGAGAAGGACTTTATAATGAGCCCGGTGTTGGCCAGTGATGTATAGAAACCCCTTGAACTGAATTTTCTGGAAGCTGATGATGAGGGCCTTTGGTCATGTCAGATTTGCTATATAGAACAGCCTAAATCAAAGTAATAAAGATCATTCTTTTCCTGGTTTTTGTTTGAGGTTTTTTTTTTTTTTGGTAATTTATACTAAAATAAAGATCAGAAGCTAAAGCAAACAGCTCTCTTTTACATGCATATGAGTTTACAATAGAAAAAGGCAAAGGAAATGCTGTAGAATCCATTTTACAGACTAAGGAGGTACAAAGCTATCAGTTGCTTTGCCTAAAGTAAAACAAGAAATACACAGCAATACTAGGGACTGAAAAATACCTTGGAAGCCTCGAGAAGCCAGAAAGTTATTTTTCCTACTAGAACATATGATATACACACTGTTGAAAAATGCCAGCCATGAAGCAAAAGGAAAAAGTACTTACCTTGTTGCAGGAAGGTTTATTATTCCCTCTTCTGACAGCACTGGAGAGAGCAGTTTTCTTCAGTCCCAAGGTACTTCAACTGCTTCTACAACATGAATGTATTCCTCCTATTTTCTGATTCTTTTGCTGCAGAGAGAAGTTTGCTGCTCTGGATTGTAAAGCCCATGACTTTGTTTTGCTCTCCACATTTATTTGAAGCCTTTCTCTTTCCAGGCATTTTTTTTTTTCAGTCTTTGACCAAAACACTGCAATTTTCATGGTGTCCCTAAGAGAGGCTGTAATATTTTCTAGCTATAATATTTTCATGAGTGTTGAATGTACTCAGCCTTGTGCTAAACATGAGTTCTTTCACTCCTACGTATTACTGACACAGCAAATAATACCTAAATTCTCCTCTAGGTAATGTACTAAAGGCCTGGAGCTAAAATAAAATACAGATATGAGTCTCTGTTCACCTTTCTATATACTTTAATGTGCCTACTCAGGTAAGCTAGGAAGAAAGCAAGACTCTCATGAGTTCTATACTTGCTCTTTCCTACTCACCATTTAACTTTTATAAAGAAACAAATTTGTAAAACAAAAGAAGGTGAAAATTAACTTGACCAAGCATTTAAATATCCCTTTATTTGCCTCTGCTAAGTAAAAACTGATTTAAGAGGGATCTTACTAAGGATCCTACTAAGTAAGGACCCCTACTAAGGGGTGAAAAGAGATTTTGATATTACTGTAATACATATGTCTGAACACACAGATAGGATTGAATTTGGAAGCTTTTACAAAATACACCTACAAAGCAGACACAGTAAAGTTACAATAGAATAGATAGCAAATGTCCTTTCTGGTGGAAAATACAATGTTAATTAATTCATATAAACCACAGAATGCAACATAATACAGCTTATCAACAGCTATTACGTAAACATGATGCAAGACACGAAGTGCCCTAGTGCACTGTAAAATATAAACTAAAATAAAGACCAAACTGCAAAGTATGTTAACATAAGAGTTAGTACAATTGGCTAGTATAGGAGCTATATATCTATTATCAAGGACACACAAAACCACGTACATATATCCTTGATTTTTCGATATTGTCCTGTTCTATTAAGAACAGAAAGATGAAATGTTCCAACAGACAAGCATGGGCAAGTGCATGACAAAGCTATGACAGGGTGAAAATTTCCAAAGCATTCACATTCATCTTTTAAGATCTAAATCAACATTTTCAGCACCAATACTTTCATCTGTCCACAGCTGAAAACTAACCAAAAGCTTTCAAAACACTTACTATCAATATTTCTTTTCAACTGCATAGTACAAGAGTGCTTCCGTGTTCCACCTTTGACAAATAGCCTGGATAACATCACTTGTAAAGGTAGGAATGCAGGTGTAAATGGGATGAGTGAATCAAATTATACAAAACTATCTGGGAGGACATTTGCCCCAAAATGTTCATGATAAAGCAAAGGAGAAACATCAGCTGGATTAACTGAGAAATTGAAGAGACTTCTGAAGCAAAGAAATCAGCTTGAAAAAGATTATACAAGCATGAACATTTATAAGAGAGAGGAAAACCTTGAGGCTGACACAGTGGTAATCAAAACCTGGGATGATGCTGCCACAAGTTGTCCCACAAGCAGAGCATCCTCTCTCAAGGCCTGACAGAGAATCTTCATCATCAGACATGTTGACCCATGACACACCAGCCAGGAGAGTGAGACCTTGTGGTGCACCAAGTAGGGACCCACACTTGGAGTGGGTGTATATCCCTGGGGGAAGGTGGAAAAGTTGGGGGATTCTCAGCTCATCACTGGGGGTATTAAAACTTTGTGGATTAGTTACATAGGGGTATTTAGAAACATTTTGTAAGTGTCCAGTTTTGGGGCTTATCTGATATTGATCCTGAGTATAGTTCACAGATTGTATATTAACTACATGTTGTTAAGTATTCAGTAAAGTGGTTTGATCCAAATCTGGTTTAAACTATGTGATCTGAGCAGTGGTTCTCTTTGAAGTATAGTTCACATATTACAACGTTTTACACTTTTCTCTCTAACATTTCAGCTTGGACAAAGCTTATGCACATGAACTACTTATAGTCACAAAAAACCCAAAAAAAAAAAACAAAAAAAAACCAATAAAAGCATTATGCACCTCACCACTTGTTAAAACTAGCCAGGAGAGAAGAGTGAGAGCAATAATTTGCTCAGTCTTAGCTTTTTAAAATATTCAGGGTCTGACTCCTGACCAAGGAGGTGGCAGTTGTGGAATCCTCCTCCAGTTGACTATAGTGAAAACAGAGCTACTTGTGTGACAGCTACTGAATGACCACAAATTACAGCCTGATGCATTATAGAAAAGGTCAGTTTTGGTTTACCTCACTACACTGTGCTGAGGTAATCAAACTGAAGAGCTCAGTGCATCCCAGTTCTGGAACAGAGGATGAGCAGTGGGGTAGAAGCTGCTATCCATCCTCTATTATGTGACTTCCTCTTGCAATAGCAATTTAAATGCCTGAAAATCCCACATATTTCTGGAGCTGATTCTTTTTAATAGCAATATATCAAACATTACATGAGGAAAAAAATGCAATAAAAATTACTAAAAATATGAAATTTATAAAGTCACCTACAATTTGGATTTTGCCAGTGTAAAATGCTACCAAAACTAGATATTCCTCTCTGCAACACCAGTTTGCCACAACATTCCATAACCTGTTATTTAATGACTATAATGTATATAAGAATAAGAAATATCATTTATTTCTATTATTCTTCAGAGTATTCATTCACTAATTCCCCAGATTTGTTTTATGCAGACCTTTGTTATTTTACACTACCTAACATTTCCTGAAACAATTATTTTAGTTGCCATTATATACTACATTTAACAGAAGTTAATGAAGCAATAAATTTTCAAAGGTGAAAATTATTTCATATATTTCATATATATATTTCATATATGCCAAGTTGTCAGTTACAAGTGTTTCTTGTCCTATATCTTCTCACACCATTCTCATGAAATTGGAATGGGATTTATTATTAGAATTCTTGCATAAATTTGAATCCTACTTCTGAATACGAAAATTATAATACAAAACATCACATTTGATTACCAAACTGTAGAAGACAGAACAGGCTAAACTGTAACAGATATAGTAAACCTAGTGTGTTCTTAATGAATTGTATCTCAAACTGCTGACACTTTCATGCAATTGGCAGAAATGAGGCCAAAACAGATCACATGACTATCATTCATGCCTATCTCCTTTTAACGAAGAGGGAGAGGACTGGAAACCTAAATACAGTATGTACTAATTACTCAGTATCACAGCTAGTGTGATTTATATTGACATCATTCTAAGAAGAGCTTTCAGAGGGCAGTGTTTCCAAATATTAGAATCATATGTAGAATATAAAAACAAAGGTCTGCATAATCTGCAAGATTTGGGGGATTGCTCAATAAATAATCTGAAGAAAACTAGAAATAAATGATTAACAGAACAGGTATTATGAAGTTAAGATAGTTCAGAAGTGCGTGGCACAGATTAAAACAGTACAGCGTAGAACAGATCCAATTAATAGCTCCTGCAAATTACCATCGACAAGTACTTGTCCTCATATCTCTGCAATGAGGTGCTTTCTCAGAAGAAAATATTGTGATTCCATGAGTTTGACAGCTATATTGATAGTATAACAGGTTTAAATAATACCCATAGTTAAACTTCCCCAAGCAAGTTTTGATCACAAAGGCTAGAATTTCCTTTACTCTGGCTCTAGCTCATTCTAGTAAGATGTTCAACACAACAATTTTCTCTTAAAGAACAAGTTCCTCTTAAAGAACAAGTTCTAAATATCTGTGACTTGATACTTCTGAGTTCGACCAGTAGAGATAGGCCAGTGTTGTTACGGACTGAATGTTGCAGTGTTCCTGGTGAAAACCAAATGAGTTCTAAATTATTACCTGGTTTGGGTTGGGGTTTTTTTAAAAAAAAGAAAGTGACAGAAACTCTGTTGATGCTTTTAGAATCATTTTGTATATCCCAATGGTCTCACTACTTAGTACTCAGCAGAATGTAACTTTAGATGTAAAATATCTAATACCTAAAAGCAGCCACAGTGAATTTGAAGGACCACTGGTCCTAATTCTACTCCATTCTACACGGTGCAGTTTGGCATAACATAAGTATCAGCTACACGTGCTGCTTTACCATTCAAACCAAAAAGTGAAATACATTACAGATTATGTATTTGAAAACTTTAGATTCTCCAAAATCTAGTATCTTTGCAGAAGAAAGCTATCAGGTGTAAAATTTGTTCAATATTAAAATATCATAAAGTAATATAAAAATAAGTTTCAATTAGAAGAACTGTTTCAGTGGACTGATTATGATTAGCTTTGCAAAGTAGAGTAATCTCTGGTGGAAAACTGGAAGGAAGGAAATTAATACATCACACTGATTTCCTAAAGACAATATCAAAGCTACTCAATAAACGCAGATTTTGAAATAGTATGTAAATAACACAGAACAAGGTAAGTCTATTTGCAGTTCAACATCCAGCACTTTGGCAAATTATGTTTCAGAGAAGAAACATTAGATGTTACTCTGGTCACTCTATATTGACTCAAAGTTTCCACTATAAAAAGGACAATAAATGATTAAACCTAATCTGCTAAAACTTGTAATTGATTTCCTTATTGGCAGAGAAAGTAAAATGAAACCTTTCTCCCTTACTTTTATATATGTAATAAATATAGCAATGAAAGACATAATGATATCAAGAAGCACCCTCAACAGTACACAGACTGCCACCTAATTATAGTGTCATAGCTACTATACCATCTGTATTTTCAGACATATATTAACTTAGTGTTCCCTTCTGCAAACTCCAGTTAAATGTTTTTTTTTACAAGGTTACTGAAGGTAGTGAAATGGTTCCACAGAACAGAAAGGACAGCTATTAGCACATGAGAGATACTGCTGATTACTCAAGGTGGTATTCATCCCATGACTGTATTTGGCAGATGATCTATGATGATAGGGATTCTTTGCCCCTACTTACAGCTCATACCAACTTTCCTCCTTTCTTCCTACTCAGCAAATGAAGCACTGTGCAATGCTGCTTCATCATCCTGACACTTTGCACCAGCTCACTGCATTGTAAGCCATAGCTACACAAATTTGAAATATGCTTCTGCTATGTTGGGGCTCTATCAATACAGACTGAGGTAAAAAGAAAAGAGAGAAATAAGAGTTTGTCACACATATGTAATAAATGCATTTTTAAAACATTAATTCCATGAATGGAATTTCCATGTATTTACATTCACACTTTATCCACTGGATTAACAAAACGATTACCAAACACCACAGACTTCTTTTAATCCTGCTCTCTTCCTGATCATTATGGTTTATAAATAAAAACCACAGTAATTTCCACTGTGCATAAATTCATTGCAGCTACAAGTACTGTCAGAAATTATTTTAATGGTTTTCCTCCTAATCTGAAGTATTTCCTTCTCACAAAATATCTTTCTTACAGAAATTTTATCATGTAAGAATGGTAAGAATAATCATTTTATTTAAGAAATAATCTGGTTTAGTCTGGGACAATAAACAATATAATGCTTTAATCATAGTAGGATTTTTAAAGTGTGAAGCTTTGTTGGGTTTTTTTTTTTCTACATATGATTTATAGCTAATATAAAACAAAAGACTTTTCTTACCAATACCTTTACCACTGAAAATCAGATATTACATATATGACCCTCTATATGCATGTAAGAAGCAAGGCCTAAGTTGATGCCAAAGAAGACACTACTTCTTCGTTGGATATCAAACGAATAGATAGACTTACGCCCTTATCCCCCCTCAAATGTTCTACATAAAATTATTAAAAGCAACAAAGATGAAGCAAGGCCTAGAGGGCATGATTTATGAAGAGTTGCTGAGGTTTTTTCAGTTTAACAAAGAGGACACTGAGAGGTGACCCCTATTGCTCTCTACAACTTGAGGGGAGAGGAGGGAGAGCTGATGACCTCTTTGTGTCTGGTGGTAGGAACCTGAGGGAATAGCTTACAGCTGCACAACAGGAAGTTCAGATTGGATATTGGAAAAAAGTTCTTCATTGAGGTGGTGTTCATGTGCTAGGTTCCAGCAGAGTGGTCATGGCCCCAAGCTTTTCACTGTTCAAGAAGAATTTGGACAATATTCTTAGATATACAGTCTAAATTTTAGGTTACCCTGTGAGAAGTCAGGAGTTGGACTTGATGAAACTTGTTGGTCCTTTCCAACTCAGGATATCAAATTAAATCAAAACTTAAATTAAATTATAGTCCATTCATAACACTCATTCCTGTGAAATATTAGGATGCCTTATACACTCTTAAGTGGTCTGACTGCTGTCATTTCAGGCACCCTGCTATCTGCTTTTTATTCATCCACAAAATGGTTAAAAACATGCTAGGAGGAAGTACCTGGGAGCCTCTAACTATATGTAGCCACACTGACCTGAAGGTGCCAAAACTAGGTCTGTGCGTGGCCTTGGCTGCTGCTGCTAAAAACATGAAGGAGGTTATCAGGGCAGTTGTGGTAGTGAGTCCCAGTGTCAGTTTTTTGAGAAGTGAGAAGTTATTTCCCCACAAGTAAGCATACGTTACCACTCTAGGATAACCTTGTGACTAGCCAGTTACTAAAACTGCAAACTTTGAGCTGAAGAATGTCCCTTCTTAAGTGGTGTGAGAAATTAGAATCAGTGTTTTCTTTTGTATGTGTCCTGGATTCAGCAGTAGCAGTCATTTTCTCTTTCTTAGCAGCTGGTGCAGGGCTGGTTTTGATTTTCATCCTGCTGACAAGGCTGACAACACCGATGTTTTCAGTTGCTGTTCAGTAATGTTTACGCTGACCAAGGACTTTCTGAGTCTCATGCTCTGGCAGGGAGGAGGGGAAGCTGGGAGGAAGCAGAGACAGGACACCTGACCCAAACTAGCCAAAGGTGTATTCCCTACCACAGCACATCATGCCCAGTATATAAACTGGGGGCAGTTACCCAGAAGGGTTAGATCACTGCTTGGTCGGGCTGGGTATCTGTCTGCAGGTGGTGAGCAGCTGTATTCTCTCCTCTTGTTATTTCCCTTATCATTATTATTATTGGTGGTAGCAGTGGTGGTTTGAGTTATACCTTAGTTACTGGGCTGTTCTTATCTCAACCCATGGTAGTTACATTCATTCAATTTTCCTCCCAATCCCTCCAGGAGTGGGGGGAAGGAAGGGAGGAGTGGGCGAGCGGCTGTGTGGTTCTGGGTTGCTTGTCTGGGCTTAAACCATGACAGCATGCTACACTGAATGCAAAGAAAAATATCATTTTCCTTCATGCTATTTGCCACATTCTCTTACTTAACACTAAATTATCCCAGCAACCTTTTTTCTCTTTCTTCTCTGCAATGAAATCTGATTCCTTAAAAGAAAATTAAGAAAATTACACCCTTTCACTTTATGTCTATACTGTTTTTTATTTTTTCTTTCAGTTCTGTGAACAATTTTTCTTTTCCATTTGGATAAAAAAGACACTGAAGAATCAGAGTTAGAAGGATCAGTTAAATTTGGTATATTCATGTATCTATACCCACACTTTAGGACACTCTGATGAAACAAAACTTGATATAAAATCCCAGGCTTACTGAAAAAAAATCATGAAATAATCATCTCCTCTTTCCAAGAAAGTTTCACCTTCTGTCACCAATTAGGCCTGGATGTCTTGCCTCTACTTTTCATTCAAGTCTGACACTATCTTCAAGAGCTGCAAGCTCTCAGCTCCCTGTTGTAATTCCATATTCCCACATGTAGGTCTGGAGACTATTCTGCCCTGAGCGGGCTCAGAAGTTGACAAGTAAGAAGCAATCTCTCATCTCTCCTCCCAGACTTCTTAAAAGAGCGTTAACTCAAATGTGAACAAAGAAACACTATTCATCACATATTCTAACATCGAAGCCCAGAGGAATCAGTGCATTTTGATAAGATATGAATGTGTCAATTTATTTTAATATGTTCTAAAATAAAATACTTCCATCTGCTCATAATATAACCCAAGACAGACATAACCCATTATAAAATGGGTAGACAGAGACGTGAAGCAAAATGTACACAGAAGAAGAAAGAGCACAGATCTTGCTAAGAAGTTATTTAAGAATGATGGGCAGCTAAAAATATGTCATGCAGTTATTTCAAAAAGTAGTGCAAATAACACAGTTATTTAAATAAAATATTCAAATGAGTCACATATTCAAGCCTATGACTCAAAATGTTTCTACTGAACATGGCCATCGATGGAAAAAAAAGGTGAAGAGGTTGTTCTTGATTTCACTTAGCTTTGGATTTGAACCGAGATGACTACATCATCTGTTGTTTTGTTGTTTTTCTTGAAAGATGTTTCAATTGCTTTATAAAAGACAAAAAGCATCAACAAAATAGTAAAATATTTGTGAAATATTTAATTTTCAAGCAATTAACTGCAGCAGTGTTACTGTGAACATTTTTCTTCACTGTTTCATGGTATGTCAGAAAAAATTATGTGTTAGGAAGCAATATGAAAAAGACATAGATGGAAATTTTAAAATTAAAAGGTTAATAAAATACTTGAAACCTATTCATCATTAAAATGGAAAAACACTGATAACAATTAAAAGCCATTTTGAATCAAGTATCTGTTAATTTTCTTACCTTTATGTAGAGTTATGGTAACAATCTCTTTAAATACTAACATATTTTGCATTATTTGAGACTTTACAGAATATTAATATAATATACCCTTTAAGTTTTTCCTTTACCTTAAGTACAAAACCAACAGTCAGACTCCTTGTGTTTGAAATCCGTCACTAGCAAGTGACAATACATTTATTTACAATTCACATAAACTAAACTTGTCTTCACAAAATAAAGACATATCCACCAAATATGGGAAAGAGGTATTTTATGTATGTTCTCTCCAACATAATGCAACAGCCTGTAATCCCATGTGAAAGAGGAAACAACGGAGACCAAGCTGCAAACCACCCATCCTTCCTTATTTATATTTAAAGGTAGCTCTACTGTACCACTGATGAATGAGAAAGTTGTCAAGATACCTGCTGAAGGAAAAACAGTGGACTGCTAGTATCTATTGGCAGGCTTTTGAGAGGTAAATGTTGTTTTCCTTTGTCCTGCACTTCAAATCCTTCTGAAATTACAGGATTTTAGCCCACTAACTTGAGACGACGCATCAGTTTGCAACTCTTGGCACATTCGTCTACGAGATGAAATTTACACTGAACTTAGTGTAAATGTGGGTAGCCAACGAGGTTAATGGTTTGTTTGCAGCTCTGGAGGCTGCAAACTATTGGTCTATTGTGGTTTTGTCCTGTTTATCCTTCCTTATCTTTCTTTAACCTTCCGGTAGTGTTAGTTTTGAAGCTGCTAGAATTCTTTTCCCACTTTAACCCAAGCAATATGCATTATTTCACAACTTAATGGATTTGTTAAAAGATATAAGGGGAGTTACTGTCAGTTCTCATTAAGTTTCTAACATCTCGTGAGATCATGTGGGAGTAATATATACATATCACTAGGATCTTTACTTTTTCTGCTCACTTTTTCTAGAAGCTGAAATAACAATTAACTGTATTGTATTTTCCTCTCTAATTAGATTGCAATTTACATTATACTGTTTGATTTTTTTTTTTTGCCACAGATATAAAAATAATTAAAAAACCGCTATGTCATTATTATTAATTTCATAGTAATAAAGCATGTTTCTTGTTGGCTATAGAAGTATTTGTCAGTGTCACGGCAATATCCCCCATCAGTCCTCAGTCTGCTGGGTTGACTTCGTGCTAATGTAAATAGCTTATACAAAAAGTGGTTTTCCCTTTTTTTAAGAGAATCTTCAAGTCTCAAAGCTTAAGTTGGCAATAGTCAGTCTATTTATTTATTTATGACTTATCTGACTTTCTATTTGTTCAAGGAATGTTACTGTAGCTGTGAAAAAAAGATCGTGGTTTAATAATGGTTTATCACTAAAGAACTTAATTGAAACACACAGATAAAGCATCCAGATTCCCAAATCAATGAATAACATTAACTATTACTGTAAACATTCCATGAAATGTAAAGATGCCATAAACCCATTCTGTAATTTAGGATCTGTTGGAAATTTTCCTATAAGGAAATGATAGTAGCGTACTATCATTTACCCTTTGAAACTGCCTCTTGCTCTTGAATATCCAAATTGTCACCAGTATCTTGAGGGCTGAGGTGGTCACCTCAAAGTGAAAATGCTGCACAGCAGAACCAATAATCCTACAAACTAACTTGGAGAATATGACATTCTGAATATCCATTCTACCCTTTTGTAATCTCTTTTCTGTTACCAAGTGTTGTCGTCTCATCTAGTATTCCATTTTCTCTCATAACCTGTAGTTGAGACCTTTCATGTCAGCTCTGGAAGAAGTCTCAGTGATGTGTAATATGACTAAAGTGCACTTATACACCAGGCAAGGAAAGAACAAACATAATTCTAAACCAACATGTCTGGGGAGATTCCAGCCAAAGACTCTAATATAACTCTTCCCTAAGAGCTTAGTTGAATTAACGCTCCAACGGGTGATTAAATTACTTTGTTACTTCTTTCTACAAAATACATCCTCTGCTCAGCACAGGAGTATTACAAAATTTAAGAACATCACAGCTTGTTCTTCCAAAACTCAGCATTTCCCCAAACACAAATAGAGAAATGAAAGGCTATACATAGCAGCAGAGTCTAACAGTCTGCCTCATCATAGCCCCATGGAACAGAGTTTCAAAAGGGGTTTATAGAGGTATAAAAATTCTGTATATATATATATTTAATACCATGTTTTAAAAACTGGGCAAGCTACAGCACTACAGCAGTACAGGACATTTGATGTGTTTTTAACAGGGCTTTAAAATAAATAAATAAATAAACAAAAGAAAAAAAAAAAGGTTAGTATTGTTTTTTGTTGAGCAATTACAATGTCCTTTCATTTATTTACTATTAAATTTTGCATAATGAAAACCATGTCAACATGTTCAAACCTTTGTCACCTTTGTCTTTCTGACCCTGACCAGGAAACGACTAGCAATGTGGTAAAACTTTTTGGTCCCAGTGAACCTCAAGAATACATTTGCAGTAAAACAGGTATCATAGGTTTGATACCTGTTTTGCAGAAGACTTTAAAGTTTTGCACACATGAATTTACAAACAGATATCACTTTAGAACTTGCTCACGATCGCCTCATTTTACATGTTCCTTTGGTGATTTGGCTGCTGTATATTTCACTAATGTATTCAGTGACATAATTCATCTGCAAATGAGATGCCCTTTTCAATTACATTTCTGGAAAGAAAGTGTTTTCTAGCCAACTTTTTGACAGTACTTTTGGAAGAGTGGGAATGGAAAGAATAAATTCTTGAAAAAGTGAAAGGGTTTTTCAGGGAGGGGTTTTGGAATATTTTTCTTCCTGTTGGCTCTTTTAAGTTTTGTTTGTTAGGTTAACACTCTTCCTCCATATTATACTCTTTCAGTAACAATTATTTGAGTGTTGTAATTAAACGCTACACTGCTTAAAGCTGTATAGGCAAAGTTTACAGTGATTAAATCCAAATTAATTATTTCCACACAAATCCTAGTAGAGTGGAATATGCTTGGGTGGGGGTGGAAATTTTTGGATTTCCTAAGCTGTCTCAAATAGAAAATTCATAACCCCTCCCAGAGCAAGAGTTTTAAGAAAACAGACTAAAATGCAAAGAATTAACTTAAAAGATTGTCATATTGGATGATATATGACAGGTCAATTTTGGTTAGCTGGCAGCTCTAGACCACAAACCAAGGGAGGTTACAAAGTAACCTTCTGTAACTTCCACAAATGCAGACAAGTCATGATGGACACCCCACTAAAACTGCATAATAGTCAGCAGAAAAAGAAACCACAAGTGCACAGTTTCATCCAGAGAGAAGCATTAAGGCACCCAATTCTTTTTCTCCTGGTCAGGGATGTCATGACTCACTCCCAGGATGGTGATACAACTCCCTTGTGCTTTGGTAGTTGACACAGGAGTTAGAGAGCAGGCATAGGTTGCTTTTGCATTTATACCACATCTTGCACAAATTTTTCTGACTTTTAAGGAAGAATTAATCTGGATTACTGGATATCACAATTTCACAATAGATGTTTTAACTGACAGAAGCTACAGTCAGCAAATCAGAGTCCTTTCCAAAAACCATGAATGTGAAGCAGATTATGGGTGTACAGCCCAGGTTTAGGGTGGAAGACAATCACCATGGTGGACTTGAAAGTCTTCAGAAGCAAAACCTTGTAATAACTTGATTCTGGGAATATCGACTTAAAAGTATTCTCTTGTAATCTGTGCTTGGTAAGAAGCATTTTTGTCACCGTCTTTCCAAGTGTTTGAATAAGTAAGCAGATGAGAAATAATTTTGCCACAAGGGTTATTACAATGGAGACTGGCCTTCTTTTTGTCAGAGGACTTGTAAATAAAAGCAGACTGGCTGCACTTTCTAAATAAATTAATAATGTACAAACAATTCTTGATTTTCCCAGATACTGCACAGTATAACACACAATACAGTTTTCTCCATTTATCTTCAAAGTGGATGTTTTATGTTTACAATGGAACATTTCTCTGTGGAAGTGACAATCGTGACAATGGATGACAATATCTAGAATGTGCTTTATAGTTACTGTGCTACAACAGTAAAAAAAAAAGATCAATTAAACCAATAATATCTAAATAAGCATTATTGTATAGGTACATCAATATTAGATGGTCTCTAGTTCCTTAAGCCAACATAGCTTTGCTTCTGTATTAAAGCTTTCTTCTTAATATCTACAGTCAAGACTCCAGTATTCTATCAAAATAACAAAAGTGACAGGAATATTGTTTATACCACTAATAGGAATAATAATATTGGCTAACACCTGCTATCCTTAATCTGTTATTGACATATTTTGCAAAAAGGCTTGTTTGAAACGTTTGGCTGATCTCATTCCAAGAGGAAACATTTTCAATGGCCTGCCAGAGCAATTGGCAAAATATGAATTAACATGAACTGGAGCAACAAAATTCTTTTCTTCCTGTGAAGCTTTATTAGTGCAGGTATAACTGGAAAGAATATAGGAAGGTAATTCTCTGAAGTATAATGTAAGCCCATATGTGCCACTCATTCCTCATATAAGTAGATATGTTGATTATTATGCAAGAAGTGTTATTTCTACTAGCAAGGAGCATTTTTATGCAAAACTGAAACACAATGAAGCAAAGCAAAAAACTGTAACAAAACAAAAAATCATCTTAAGCAGCTGAGGAAGCCATATTCTGGAAACAGAGTTCAGCTCAACAAAATCAATCCTGAAGTCATAACAAGTCTGGTTTGTTCCATCTTTCAAGCCTTTCTTGTCTGACTTATGGGTGGTCACAAGGAACAAAATTTAATTTATAATGATCATAGAATCATAGTATAGTTAGGGTTGGAAAGGACATTAAGATCATCTAGTTGCAACCCCCCTGCCATAAGCAGGGACACCCTGCACTAAACCATGTGACCCAAGACTCTGACCAACCTGGCCTTGAACACTGCCAGGGATGGAGCACTCACAACTTTGCTGGACAATCTGTTCCAGTGCCTCACCACCCTCACGTAAAGAACTTCTTCCTTATATCCAATCTAAACCTCCCCTGTTTAAGTTTTAACCCATTACCCCTTGTCCTATCACTACAGTCCCTAATGAAGTATCCCTCCCCAGCATCCTTATAGGCCCCCTTCAGATACTGCAAGGCTGCTAGGAGGTCTCCATGCAGACTTTTCTTCTCCAATCTAAACAGCCCCAACTTTCTCAGCCTGTCTTCATACGGGAGGTGCTCCAGTCCCCTGATCATCTTCGTGGCCCTCCTCTGGACTTGTTCCAACAGTTCCATGTCCTTTTTGTGTTGAGGACACCAGACCTGCACACAATACTCCAAGTGAGGTCTCACGAGAGCAGAGTAGAGGGGCAGGATCACCTCCTTCGACCTGCTGGTCATGCTCCTTTTGATGCAGCCCAGGATACGCTTGGCTTTCTGGGCTGCAAGCCTACACTGCAGTCAACTCATGTTCATTTTCTCATCGACCAACACTCCCAAGTCCTTCTGTGCAGGGCTGCTCTGAATCTCTTCTTTGCCCAACCTGTAGCTGTGCCCGGGATTGCTCCCACCCAGGTGTAGAACCTTGCACTTGGCATGATTAAACTTCATGAGGTTGGCATCAGCCCACCTCACAAGCATGTCAAGGTCCCTCTGGATGGCATTCCTTCCCTCCAGCATATCCATCGAACCACCCATCTTGGTGTCATTGGCAAACTTGCTGAGGGCGCACTCAATCCCACTGTCTATGTCAGCGACAAAGATGTTAAACAAGACCAACACCGATCTCTCTAAGGGACACCACTCGTCACTGGCTTCCAGCCAGACACTGAACCTTAGACCACAACTTTTTGTGTGCGGCCATCCACCCAGTTCTTTATCCCCTGAGTGCTCCACCTATGAAATTGATGCCTCTCCAATTTAGAGATGAGGATATCATGTGGGACAGTGTCAAATGCTTTGTATGTATATTTACACTATAAACAAATTAGCAACACAAGATCTGCAAATTTATTGAAGACAATAGAAACCTCTCTTCCTCATAAGACTGAAATGTTTTTATTCACTCATAGTAGTCTGACAGAAGGTAGAAAGCCACTTATCAACCTTATAGATGGAATTCATTAATAGTCAAGCAGTTTCAAAGCCATTCAAAGCACTAAGTTTATTCTCACTACCCTTACACCCCAATCCTCTCATGCCAGTACTCCACAATCACATCCACTCACACCGAACTCTCAACTCCTATGTACTTCACATACCCCCTTGTTCACACCAAGTAACAGCATGATTCACTACCTTAGTAACCCAGGTGTACTATAGCAAGAACTTTACTCCAATAAAATCTAAAATTGCACAGTCAGAATCTCCACAATGTACTGTGAAGAAAAGCAGTCTATAAACCCCTAAGATAGTATCTGTTAATGAGTGAGATGCTTAATATTCAGTGGGAGCTAACAACAGAAATAAACTACTCACAGAAGTGGCTATTTAGGAGACAATATAGAGAAGATACAAAAGATTAATTCAACTCCCAAGTAAGGATATCTTGGCACATAACCTGAAATTAACCCCTCATTCTTTGCCAGAAGTCATTGCACAGTAGCAAAAATTACCAGGGCTTATTCTGCTAAATTAATTCAGAAAAGGATATTCTTAGTAGACTGACAAGGGATAGAAAGTAAGCTTAAAATCTGAATACGATGGAAAACAAAGTTGTTGGGGGCAAAAGCTGATAAGAACACCTTTCTCAAAACCAGTAGTGACAGGCTAAAGAAAATGTTCTCTTTCCACTGCTCCTTCCCAGAAAAAAAAGAAGTGCTCATATAAACACACAGACATTAGAAAGGCAAGTAAACAAAACTGGGCCATTTCTGTCAGTTTCTGACATTTCTTGCCTGACAAACATCCACACCCATGCCACAGAGCACTGGAATTTTTTCAGACTTCAATTAGAAGTTTTAAAGATTCTCCCAGAGTTGTTTATTTTTTCTCACATTTTTATACACACTAGCGTACCTACCACCTTTTTCTCTCCTTCCTCCACAAAATGGTTTCTTTTCAAGTAAAACTATTTTCATAGCTTTCTGAAGCTATGATGGAAGAGACTGAATTGCTGCTTCATTTCTTACAAAGCCTATATGTGGACTCAGTATTTTGAGAGGAAACTGGGGAATGAACAGTGACAGTTATGGACTTCCTCCTTGTTCTTGAGCAGTATAGTTAGTGTACAAACCTAATGCAACACAACTTTCTACAGTACCTGTTTTCCCTGGAATGTCATAGACAAGTGCCATTCACTCCTTGCCTTCTTGCATGACTGTGTGTTCTACCTCTTATACAGATCCTGTAATGCTAGGTTTGTTTCCCTTTAAAGTGCCTGGTCTTTGAAGCATGTAACTCAGACAATGTCAAATTAAAAAATTAGTTAGGTTTCAAGACAATGGAGTAATCTTTAAAACAATAAAGGCTTTAAAAAGATATGAAAACAATAAAAAGAAATCTGTATTGATTGTTTGATCAAAACATATTTCAAATGTTTGGGCCTACTATGATTTATCTAGAAAAACAGCAGCAGCTCTGCAGATATACGATAAATTTTGCTTACTGTTACAAGGAAATAAGGAGATGGCTTACTTCTCAATCCCTTAACAAAGGCATATTATATAGGCCACACACTCCAGTTCCAGACAAGTTAATAGAACATTTTTTGTTCTTGAATCTGGAAAGCATAAAGCTCTGTGAGGTTGTTTCAAGTCTTTTCATATTGTGAAAAGTTTGCTTTCACTAATGTTACAGGGTAATAAGCATGCATTAGCAAAGGGAGGATCAAAACAGCTACCCGTTATGCATAAATATTTTCTTCTAATTATACAACATAAATTAAATGCAGGTGTTCATGATCTTCTAGATGTGCTCTCATGGAAATATAGAGTCTTTGTCTTTCTCAAAGATTAAAAAAATCCCTAGATGAGACGTTTTAGTGCTATATAGATAGATATTTACAATTTGTGGCAGGTAATCATATAATTGCAGTGGAACTACGTATAGTTTTACTTGAATACCTAAAGAGTTTGCTATTTTTGAAATGACTGCAGTGATTCCATAAAAAACAGTGATCTGGTCTTCTAGTACATAAGTATGTCAAGCTGACTTGCACCAGTAAAGTCAAGGAGAACCAGGCAGCACCTAATAGGTGAAAGCACATCACTATTTCCTGAAATTTTATGAACAGTCATGATGTCATTTATGTTCTTTCACCTGGAGAGTTGGTTTTTTTTTTTATTTTGGGTCTACCTCTCACTCCTGGACTTTTCCATATCCTTGACTAAAAGTAAAAAGTAATTGTTATCTTTTAGGCTGCCCTCACTCAATGAACTGACCTGAACATTTCTGAGTGCTAGATAATGGTTAAGTCCCAAATCTTCATATGGTTTAACTCAATGGCTCTATTTGCAAACATCACCACTATTTAATCTGATTAGGATGGAAGGTTGAGACATACTGCTTTTTAACCGTGATATCACCTTACTTTCCACACAATTAATCTATAAATAATTAACCTGAGTCATCACCCCATTTAGCAGCTGGTCTTGCTGAGCTTCCACTCCTACCTAGATCACCCAGAGAAGGGATGAGCATTCAAAGTATGCTTCTTTATGCTGCAAGAGAAAGGGCAAAAACGTTTGGAGAGAGGCGTTAGAATTTGACAATATTAGACATTATTAGTAGAATCAGCTTTTCTGGAAGTATTCCAATAAAGTGTAGACGAGGCCCCTAGTGACACGGTTTAGTGACAGTCGTGGGGGTAAAGGTTGGCCTTAATGGTCTTAAAGGTCTTTTCCAACCTGGTGGATTCTGTGATTCTATGATTATGTCCTGCACTACATAGCAAAAAGAGACTGGCAGGTGGTCAATTTTTCATGCACTACAGTTTGGCCGCTTAGATGAATTGTAAAAGGCACAGAGCAGGATATTTAGGCACACTGAATTGAAGTGAGACATTTTAATGTTCTGTGATTAAAGGAATTATTTTGATCCTTAAGCAACTGAAGTATGGGGAAAGAATCGTGCTGTGCCAATCTACACAAATTTAACACAGTGATAAAAAAATACTAAACAGTGGCTAGCAAGTAGAAGCCAGCCTTTAATAATGTCACTCATTCTATAATATGAAAAACTGCATGGTTTCTTTGATTCTCCTATACTGAATATCCTATCAAACTCTGATGACAACAAATCATACAAGAACTTTTGAGAAGCAGGCTTCCCACACATACTAAAAGTAGGGGTTTTTTACCCATATAACTGATGTTATTAGTAGATGAATAAAAACCACACAAAAATTTGAAATAGTTAATATTTCAAGTAGATAATTTAACTGGACCCTGTCACAGTGATTCTAACTGAGGAGCTTAATATTTGTGTGTTTCTTATAAATTACTTCAGCTGTCGGTCAGCATTATCTGTAACAAAAATGTAGTCTTGATTCACACTTCTATCAGTAGATTAGCACTAGAACCTTTGTGTAATCACTTAAAACTCTGCACCTCAAGTTATGTTCCAACAGAGCTACATTTCTGTCATATGAATAAATAAATCAAGAAATCACAAATTTAAAATAAATCAATGGCTCTTGCAAAATATCCTTCCGTTCAGTCTAAGAAGCTGCAGTTGATTACCAGAGATACAACACAGTCTAGAAGAGCAGACTTACAGTGCAACGATACTGCATGCAATAAGCCTTACATCACCTTGTAGAAAATACAATTTTTCATAATATTCTTTACCTTTTCAATGGAAAAAAAAAGAAAGTTAAAATTGATGATAGCTTACATTTTATACCTTTAGTCATCACTAAAATTCATATGAATGTTTTTTATCTACACAAACTTTGCTCCCAAGGTATGCACAGCACAGCTGGTTTCATCAATACAAACTCTTCAAGAATCTTGAATGAGAGATGTTCAAAGCATCATAACAGTAAATTGGCCAACCACTAGTCCTCTTCTGGATGCAGAAAGTGATGAAGCCCCATGTAGTCATGTTCTCCAACTCTGAACTGTTTAGACCGTGCCTAGGCTTAGAGCTCCTTGCATGTACAAGGTTCTCATTTCTCTAAGCAAGTAGTTTTCTTACGAATCAGGAAATTACACAAGGGTAGGTGGCTCCTTCCACACATGGACCCATGGATATATAGATTCTGCATAGAAGCAGTAGATATTTAGCAAAATTGAATTTTACAATTTTTAATACATTTTGCTCAGTGAAGATTTTGGCTGAATGTGAAGCATACCCTGACCTTATTTAATATATATGCTACTTACAGAAAGAATCACACCTTTTACTCGCAATTTAGTGCAGAGAAGAAATATGAAAGATCGTATAGACTGTGAAGTTGCTAGTCTAGAAAAAAATCATGGCCAGAATATGTTAGACCTTCATCCAGCAGTAAGTGCCCACTCCTTATGAAGTTAAAAAATACTTATTCTGCATAACCCAACTTGTGAATTACACAGTGCAAACTAATAACCTTTTCAAGGCTCTTTCCAATTACTGAATAGCACATGGTTTAAATAACCCTGCAATTCTGTTACTAGGTAGAAAAGTCACACATAAATATTATAAATTGCTAAAAGTCCATAATTACTTATTTGCAAACCAGATTATAATAGACCCAAACAAGGTTCTTCATTTAACTATGCCAGTTCTCCTACGCTACCAAATGGACTCTTTCATCTCATCCTTGAAGGTGTTTTTCTGAGCATTAATGGCACACAAGACAATGATTTCAACTTACATTTAATTTTAAAAATTAAAAGAAATTCAGAGACAAGAATAAAATTATGAAGTGACTTATACTGCTAGATGTTATTCTTCTCATAATGCCTTAAGTGTAGATTGCTTGGCTTGTTTTGGTTTAAACTTATATCTTTCATGTCAGTTATCCATAGAATGGATTATTTCTTTAGAGTGTTACCTGATCAGTTATGGATAATATAAAATTGTTCTTTAGGTCTTAACCATTAGAGCCCTCTTTCTAGATAATGACCTTATTTTTCTGTCATATAAATCGAAACCCTCTTTCTGTACTTAAGCACATCAATATAAATGGCTACAACCTGGTACTGAAACATCCTTTTCTCCAGTTAGGTTTAGTGAAACAGACTCAGGTAATAGCTTTTGAGTAAAAGATCTATGCTAATACAATTTGGGTAGATTTAAAAACAGGTCTCATAAATCAGATCTCCAGTGGTGTTTATTTTTGCCTTTGTTCCTTGTTCTTGTCATGCAAACATTAGTCTTCTAGGATGTGTCAGCCTTTTTTGTAGCCTTGATTTATTTCGTGTAAGAGAAAGTAACCTGTCATAGCATTAAAAGTTAATGAACTCTCTAGTTTGCTGTGCAAGTTTCTAAAATTTGAGCCAATAAGGTCCCAAATAATCCCAGAATGTATTACATTAGCATCTTTAAATATATATAATTATATTCTCCATTAATTAAAATGCTAATTTCACACATTCTGCAGTACTGTACAGAAGAGCTCAGACTGACCTACAATGAATGGCTGGAAGGAAACTTGAAGGTGACACTGAATTTAGCTAACATAGACGTGAGGGGCTAAGGAACAGAGAGAAAAAGCAGGGTCCCACTGAGTGCTGGGTGCCAGCAGAAAACAATCTTAAGAACCAAGCTTGTTTGTGACAGTTACTGCTGACACTGCCAGTAGCAGTCAGCAGCTGTAGTTGGTCTAAAACCTTGCTTACCCCATGGCAGTAGTAGCAGCTTAACAGAAACAATAGCAAGGCCCACTTCTCAAGGACCGGATGTAGGCAAAACAAACAGTGGTAACATTGCTTTTCATTTCCAAAAGTAATGTTCTAATTCAGACAGCTGCCTCCTTCTTTCTGGCTAGGAATGGTTTCAGGACAGATGAATCTGTTTCTGAATGAAAACTGCCAGATGAACAGCTCTAGGATATGAATTTCTCATACATCTCAGGACAGGTGTAGTATATACAGTGGAAATATATGTTCCATAAATGAGTTCTGCTTGCAATGTAACCATGGAGAATCTGGGTTATGTAAGTCTAACATTCTTGGTTAAATACCTTATGCAGTGTCAGCTGCTCTGACTTGGTAATTTTTGCAAAGGTTCAGATAGCTACTTCTGCATGGCATTCTCTAAGGGAATGTGTGCCCCTAAGGCATAAGATCAGTGATCTTCTATAAATGTATATATTTTGGCTATATATATTCAAAAAAAAAAAAAAAAAAAAAAAAAAAAAAAAAAAAAAAAAATGT
>NDXB01018566.1:4329-15096 GCA_002631895.1 Agapornis roseicollis
GGGGGGGAGGGAAGAGGAGGAAGAGGGTTGTGGGACTTTTGTTGTATTGTTTGGGGCTTTGTTTATTTCTTTTCTTTTGTTTTGTTTTACTTTGCTTTTTAAAATACAAAAGGCTAAAAAACCCTGTAAGGATTAGTAGCAGGAAAGGTAAGGAACACCTAAGGACCCTGCTTGTTTCTGTGCTGTTCTAGCAACACTTTCAGCTTGTCTGTTGACGCATAATCTGGCCAGTTCAGCTGAGAAAGCTCGTGCCAAATACAGAAAACATCTGTTCTCTGGGAAGTCATTATGTACAAATATAGTACAGATGATTAATCTAATGTCTTTGGTGTGTCCCAGTTGTTGATAGGGAAGATAGTATAAGAGCCAAGTCATCTTAAGATACTTAATGCATTTACTGAGCTTTGTCTTGGTTCTGAGAATATCCTGCATGTTGACACCCTCATGGCTTTAATACACTCAAGCTGAATTTACCAGCTGCTGTCTCTTGCAAGAAAGTTTTTGGACACCAAAGATGTGACAGCATTGATACTTCTCACCTACAGATGGTATATGATGCTTGGGGGTAATACATAAACTGTAATGAGAAAGGACTCAGTTTTCTCCATTCTTTCCTTATTAAATAATCAGACTTAAATTTACTCCAAATGTAAGCTATGCCTACATTTGGATTCCCTTATAACCAAGAAAAACAGTCTGTAAAGCAGTATATTACTGTCATCTGATCAAGATGTTGACAAAGCTGCAAGTAAAGAAAGTTCATTTTGATAAATGACTTCTGTCCAGGGTTTAGAAGTAGGAAGAAGAATGAAGGAAAAGCAAATGGTAGAAGCAGAGATATTTTTTGCCTCTTTCTCTTATGGGTTGGTGCTTTTGGCTGGATTTAAAGTTATTTTATGGACTCTGTGTGTTATTCCAGTCTGTGATTTTGAGTCTGAATTTTGGAATACTTTACTCAACCTCAGGAAGTAGAGCCATGAAACCATGGCTGTTGTAATATTTTTGGCTGTAATATATGAATAGTAGAATTGGGGCCATACTGTGGCAAAGGAAATGGTAGATGTTGACACTGAAAGATGTCATGCTTTGTAGATTGGAGTTTTAATGTCCTGCTCTAAATGGAGTAAGCTGTGACATCTTTTTCTGGTTTTCCAACTTGCTTTCCAGTATCTTCAATACCCTTCTGCTCAGTTTTAGGTAATAAATCCATTTCCCATTAAATTATGATATGGTGATATACAGTCGCTGGGAAATACTGTGATATTTTGGGTAGGAGAATGAATTAGTGGCAGAGGGATTTAGGCATGTAGCATATCTTTCTGGTTTTGGACACCGCCCTTGTCACCACAGCCAGTCCCTTAGAGTATTGGAAGAACTTACTCCTTTTGTTTTTGCTTTCTTAATTCTAAGGTACATATTTGAGTATTGTTTTTAATTTGCATAGGTATTTCATTATAAAAGCAATCAAAAAATAACATAGAGGCCTTGTTTCTTTTGGGAAGGACTCAAGGTTCCAAGCCCTGATGGCCATTTCTTACTGCTCTAACCTTTGTTATCTTGAAATGCTGAACTAATAGAAGAAAGTCCTGAAAGAATAAGTAGCAGCCTTAAGAAAGATGAGAGACCAGTCAAAAGTGGAATGTCTGACTGCTGAGACTTGTCAGCTCACCACCTAATGGCAAGCTTCCATTCACTCTGCTGGCTTTATAGTAGCTAGTTTACATCCCAGATAGGGCTGTACTATACTCTTCTGACACAGTGTAATGCGGTTCCAGCAATGGTCAGACTTCTTGACTCTTGAAGACCTCAATGACTTTAACCTTTGAGAGACTTACAGCTATCTACAGGCTAACCTGAGCAGTAATAGTGGAGTTTTTCCCTTTTCACATGTCAAAGTTGCATTATGTATTGAGTTTGTGCACAAGTGCTTGTGCACTGATTTGGAGACAATGTTAAAATAACTTAATCAAGCTCATTCATACATTGTTAACTGCATCAATTTTAATGAGAGCAAATGAGGTGTGATCAATAGATATGGACAGTACATTTTTTGGAGAATACAGAAATGCTCACACAATTAAGCACTATAAATTAAAAGACTGAAATAATTCAGCCTCCTCAGCTACAGGTTCACCAAATAATGGTGAACTTCCATAAACTATTAATGTTTGCTTTCCTACACCTTGGAGTGTTTAAATACCATTCAGCCTTGTAATAGCAATGAATATACATGTGACTGCATGCAAATACCAATTTATATCTAAAACTGCCTATTGACGGTTATTTCATAATCTCTGTAATGTCTGTGTGCATCATTTCTACTCCCAGAGAGCAATCTTTCAAACTGCATAAATAACTACTTCTAATGGTGCTGATATCTTTGTTGGCAGCTTTTACTAAGTAGAATCATAGAATAGTTAGGGTTGGAAGGGACCTTAAGATCATCTAGTTCCAACCCCCCTGACATAAGCAGGGACACCTCACACTAAACCATATCACCTAATGTTTCATCCAACATGGCCTTGAGCACTGCCAGGGATGGAGCACTCACAACTTCCCTGGGCAACCCATTCCAGCATCTCACCACCCTAACAGGAAAGAATTTCTTCCTTATATCCAATCTAAACCTCTCCTGTTTAAGTTTGAACCCGTTACCCCTTGTCCTGTCACTACAGTCCCTAATGAAGAACCCCAACGTCCCTATAGGCCCCCTTCAGATACTGGAAAGCTGCTGTGAGGTCTCCACGCAGCCTTCTGTTCTCCAGGCTGAACAGCCCCAACTTTCTCAGCCTGTCTTCATATGGGAGATGCTCCAGTCCTGTGATCATCCTCGTGGTCCTCCTCTGGACTTGTTCCAGCAGTTCCATGTCCTTTTTATGTTGAGGACACCAGAACTGCACACAGTACTCCAGGTGAGGTCTCATGAGAGCAGAGTAGAAGGGCAGGATCACCTCCTTTGACCTGCTGGTCACGCTGCTTTTGATGCAGCCCAGGATATGGTTGCTTTCTTGGCTGCAAGCTCACACTGAAGTGGGCTGATGTTCATGTTCTCATTGACCACCACCCCCAAGTCCTTCTCCACAGGGCTGCTCTGAATCTCCTCTTTGCCCAACCTGTAGCTATGCCTGGGATTGCTCCAACCCAGGTGTAGGACCTTGCACTTGCCATGGTTAAACTTCATAAGCCCACCTCACAAGCGTGTCAATGTCCCTCTGGATGGCATTCCTTCTCTCCAGCGTATCTACCGAACCACACAGCTTGGTGTCATGGGCAAACTTGCTGAGGGCGCACTCAATCCCACTGTCCATGTCAGCAACAAAGATGTTGAACAAGACCGGTCCCAACACCGATCCCTGAGGGACACCACTCATCACTGGCCTCCAGCCAGACACTGAGCCGTTGACCACAACTCTTTGCGTGCGGCCATCCAACCAGTTCTTTATCCACCAAGTGCCCACCTATCAAATTGATGTCTCTCCAATTTAGAGACAAGGATGTCATGTGGGACAGTATCGAACACTTTGCACAAGTCCAGGTAGATGATGTCAACTGCTCTACCACCAATTCTGTAGCCCCATCGTAGAAGGCCACCAAATTGGTCAGGCAGGATTTCCCCTTAGTGAAGCCATGCTGGCTGTCACCAAGTAATCAAGAGTTGAATTGTTTTGGGCCTTAACCTTGGCTAGCCTGTAAAACAGATAGTGCTGTGATGAGATATTCTGGAAGTGCTTTTATTAACACTGAATTTATTCTTTCTGTGTCAGCTTCTCTGCTGTATCTTCTCAAGTGTGCATCTTCATACATATGTATCTTACATATTAATGGAAAAAGAAGCTAATCCATGTACTCCAACAGATTCCACCAGTCCTGCATAATATAATTCAACAGACCTTTCAAATGAAGTGCATGGCCAAGGATTGAAACATGGTTATATGTGATCTATCTGTAGCTTATCTATTAAAGTATATTGTTTATTGTTTTATAGCTGCTCTTAAATGGGCCAAACAGCACATTTTCTGTCTTCTGAGAATTATTTTAATCCTGAATTAGGACAGTGTAGAAATTCTGTGGGAAATGTGCAAAAAGCTGGTTTTGGCAAGTTTAGAATCTCTTTTGGCACAGTGGGGATGTCTTTGGGAATTTTTTGTTGTTTTTTGGGGGGGTGAGGAGGGGAAATGAAGGGGTATTTGTTTTTTGGTGGTTTAGGGGTTTTTTTATTTTTTTTTATGCTAGACTTTAAAATTCTGGAATGCTGAAAAAAAAGAAAAAAAAAACAAAACCAAACAAAAAACCAAATCAAACAAACAAAAAAAAAAACCCAAACATTTGAATGGTTCACTTTGACGTACTTTCCTGCAGAAAGATATGAGTCAAGCTGGGTATTTTATCTCTCTGATTCAGTAAATTAAATCTTTATTGTAAAATACATTGACTTTGTCTGCAGACTTAGCTAATTACATGTAGAAAAAACTGTTTAGCTAGTGTTTATGTTCCAAGTAGAAAGTGTAAATAGTTTAAATTTAGAAGTGAACTGAGTTGTCAACATTGGTGGATTGTAATGACAGGTGGCAGGGACCATGTTTTTTTCTTTTCTTTGATAGTTATTTTGTTTATTTTTGTACTGCTCAGGATAGCTTATGTAGTTACAGTGCACTGAACAGATAAATCTCAGTCAGAGTTGAGAAGACCTTTGCACCATCCCAAATTCTGAGAAGGGTGACAGCAAGCTGTTAAGATATTTTGGTATGCAGACCAATTTTTAGTCTTTAGACTAAAACAGCAATAATAAACATCACCTATAAAGTTAAAAAAAAAAAGTAAAATATAAAAAATAATATGTTTATGTTGCTGTCTTAGTTTTCTATTGGCAGCAATCTCTCATATGAATCCATACTTTTGAATTCCTAAAAGTGTCTCTTCACATAAGACCAAACTGAAAATTTTTGTTCTTTACCTTCCAAAGGCTTGTGTTACCAGGAAGGTAGAAAGAAGGAATGTAATCTGTGTAAATCCTAATCAGTGAATTGAAGAATATGTTTGGGGATAGCAGAACTTTGAGAGTTGAAAGCTATGTCTTTTCTTACGAGCAGACAGCTTTTCTGAGCTGCCTTATTCCTTTGTACAGATCGTATATGCAAACCCTATGCAATAATGAGAATAATAATATGTTTGTAATTCCAGACTAGGTTAAGCTGATTGTTGTGGCTATCAAATCTTACCAGTCACTATAAGCATGAATAAAAACCAGATTCTGATGGAAAGGAAAGGTACAATTAAATTTTTCCTGGGGAATTTCTGCTTAGTTGATCTGCTCTTTGACTACATAATGTTTTTATCTTAATTTCAAAATGAGAGATGGGTGGATGTGTTCTTATCTGATACTACCAGCAGCTGAGTTTGTCTTGTTGAGTTTCAGATTTGTACCTCTTATCATCCTGAAACTTCTGTATCTGGTTTTGTTGAAATTAACCTGTTTTTTCTTATGCTTAAATTTTCTTTGGGGTAAGGCTTCCCTTTTGTTCTGTTTGCCTGTTACTTCATGTGTCAGTTTCAACTTTTGCTTTTTTGAATAGTGTTGTCTGCTGTGGTATTGCCACATGTTATGTTTATAAACATTATTTATTGACAACAAATCTATTTTGGGTTTAGATGTTCTGAAGTAAAAGCTGGTATTGATTCATTGCTTAGATTGAATGCATGTTTGTACATTTTGTGGGTTATTAGTAGATATTCTTTGCAATTAGATTACTATATTTTCCCCCCCTTCATTTTATGGCCTAGGTCTTCAAGAATTCATTTCCTTTTAAAATGTGGATATGAACCTCAGATACTTTCACTCTGTCTGACAGAGTATACTCTATTTTACAACTTTGGTGTTCTCCAAGAACTTGTCTTTTGGCTTTTTGGTCCTGGTGTCAGATTGAAAGAGTCTCCAGACTCCCTAGTAATTGATGCTTTATTAAATAGATCTCTCTCCCAGTGTGAAATGACCTGCACTGCTTTTCTGTCTACATTCTTCTCTGGGAAAGAATCAGAAGCCACAGGTTACATTTTGTTGTAGGTACCAACTACCTTTGACATTAGAAGCAATATGGGCTTTAGATTATTAGGATTATTACTTGAAGATTGAGTGTATAAATTAACACTTAGGTACAAAGCTCATCTACAAAATAATGTATTCAGTTAATCTCTAAGGATGCTTACAAGCATCTTGTAAAAATCCTACCATGCAACTTGACTTCTGTGTCTGAGGGCTCTGAATGTACTGAATCCTACCAATGTGGCAGCTTTTGTTAGGTGAAAAATTGCTTTAATGATTAGTTCCTAACAGTAATTTTAAAAATATTGTTTTCTGGGTATTGCAAATGAGGAGCAGAGTGGTACATTTTTCTTCTTTTCCCTGTTATTTAAAAAATCTTGTTTAATAGAAGTGAGCAGAGGTAATTTTCCATGTGAAATCTCTTTACAATCATATACTGTTGCCATTTCCTCTTCTCTTTTTAATGGATTGCTGTGAGGTCTGCCTCCTGTCTAGTTCATGAATGCCCCCTAGATCCTTTAATACGTTTGCATTTTGGTTTGGGTGGTTTTGTTTGTTTTTGTTGTGTAGATTGTTGGGTTTTTTTTTCAGGAGGTAAGGTTTTTTTCTTCCCTTGGTTCTTCCAGCTGTCATGAAATAGATTGTCTATAAAAATGTAAGTAAGTCATGGATAGTAAACAGTCCTTAGCAGTAATTTACATACAGAATTGGTGTGTTCTTAGTAGTTTGATCAATCTAAGGTTATGAATGTGAAATCTATTTGTTAATGACACTGTAGTGGATGACTGTACTCTTCTCTAGAATCAAATTCCCTTTATGCAATTAAGAGGATTTGTATGCAAAAGTTTAGACAGGAAATACTGTGTGAGTGGGTATCTTCAAGTCTTTATTCTACTCTTTAAAGTGTCTGCTGCATAGATGAGCAAACTTCATGATCCATTAATGAATTGAAGTACAATTATAAGGTGAGGTATTTTTGATAAGCCCGTAATCTCAGTCTGATTAAAAATTACTTCTGTTTGTGTCCCACTTCTGGTAAGTGTCCTTGTCACTAGTCGCAAGTAATATTTTCCTATGCATGTGAATAAGAAATTGTGATGTTTTATAAAAAATCTCTGCCATTTATAACAAGCGTGTAGTATACCCTGCTCTTTTGTTAATGGTACACATTGTTTTTCTGGTTATTGAACAGGGTTGTTTTTTTTTTTTTCATTTTGGGATAAAAAAATTTGCTTTGATTATATTCCCCTTCTGTAAAGACCTTCCTGTATACTTAACAGTAGGCTCAGCATTATATTTAAGTTTCTGTTACTACTTTTCTGTGAATATCTTCTGTAAGTATTGCTTTTATTTAAGCTACTTTCTACTATCCCTTTGTTGTGGTTTAAGCCCAGCTGGTAATTCAGAGCCACACAGTCTCTTCCGTACTCCCCCCCACCCCTACTTCCTCCTCCCCCACTCCCAGAGGGATGGGGAGGAGAATAGAAAGAATGTAACTCCTACAGGTTGAGATAAGAGCAGCCCAGTAACTGAGGTATAACACAAATCACTGCTGCTACCAGCAATAATAATGATGATAAGGCAAATAACAAGGGAAGAAAATATAACGGCTCACCACCAGACTACCAATACCAAGCCTGACCGAGCAGTGATCTAAACCTTCTGGGTAACTGCCCCCAGTTTATGTAGTGGGCATGACGTGCTGTGGTATGGAATACCTCTTTGGTTAAGTTTGGGTCAGGTGTCCTGTCTCTGCTTCCTTCCATCTTCCCCTCCTTCCTGGCAGAGCATGAGACTCAGAAAGCCCTTGGTCAGAGTAAACATTACTAAACAGCAACTTGATAACTCGGTGTTATCAGCACTGTTCCCAGGCTGAAAGTCAAAACCACAGCACTGTACTGGCTACTAAGAAAGAGAAAAATGCTACTGCTGAACCCAGGACAGTATCCCCTGCTTATTCCATACCATTCACGTCATCCCACATTTTCAATGTACCATCACTCTCATCTCATATCTATACATCCACAGAGAGAGAGAGAGAGAGACAGAGCATGGATCAATCCCTATAAAGCTGCTTTTTCTATCCGGTCCAT
The DNA here is from genome assembly GCA_002631895.1 of Agapornis roseicollis. Lineage (NCBI taxonomy): Eukaryota > Metazoa > Chordata > Aves > Psittaciformes > Psittacidae > Agapornis > Agapornis roseicollis. The sequence continues at coordinate 12,463 of NDXB01018566.1, forward strand.
GATGTTGGGTTCTATCTCTTGTAACAGTCTTTCAGAGCAGGAGAGGGAGTGTGATGTAGTCAATCTGCCAGGCCTCCCCATACTTGTGCTTCAGACGTCGTCCTCCATACCAAAGTGGCTTTAACCTCTTGGCTTGCTTAATTGAAGCACGTTTCACACTTGTGAATAACTTGGGCAATAGTGTCAATTGCTAAGTCCACCCCTTGATCATGAGTCCATCTGTATGTTGCATCTCTGCTCTGATGGCCTGAGGTGTCATGGGCCCACCAGGCTCAAAATAATTCACCCTCCCCTTCAGCAGTTTCTGTAACTTGTTGCTGGGGACTCCATACAGCTGCCTTGCATCTCTGATGCTTTCAAAGCACTGGAGGGGCCCAGTGGTCTAGATACTTGCCCATACTGTCCCACACACCCTGCCACTCATGACTGTCCAGCCTCGGGGAAAATCTCTTGGTGGTCCTCCTATATCGTCATCTAATCCTAGAAGAGGCATAAACACGACTCAACTTTCAAGGTAATGGTCTTGGGTAAAACACAGTCTTTATTTGTGCCAACATGGTGATCCCCATCACGATCAACAGGCAGGTCCCAAGGGTATCCAAAGGCCATTCAAAACCTTCAGAAGTCTCAAATGATGCTTCTGTACTTGTCACTGGGGCTGATGTATCAGTTGTTTTTGGAGCTGGAGTAGCTGCACTGTCTTCTGCAGTTGGAGTTTGAGTAGCTGCTGTACTTGTTGCAGGGGTGTGTGGGAATGTCTTCCTCATAGGCTGACTACTTGTGGAGGGGAAAAAAGATGTGTAATTGCTATACATTTCTATCATATACCTCCCGAAGTACAGAGGTGGTGACCATACTGGGAATGCAAGCCAGATCAGTTTCATGACCAATGAGTCTATTGTGTTACAAGTCATTACCATAAAGTACAGTGAAACAAGAAACTTAGCCCAGGCCCCCCAGCTGATAAACACTAACACAGCAAATACTGGCTGTAAGTAAGGTATGGCATGCTGAAGCTGTGAGATCAAGAGCAACAACTTTGAGAGCCAATAAATCAGCGTTGTGACAAGTATTAATCCAAAACAATGAATGCTTATCACAAATACGATTAGACACACTCTGGTCAGATCTGGCATTATCTCAACCCTTCGTGGTCCATGTTGGGCACCAAAAAAGAGCTGTGGTGGTTTAAGCCCAGCTGGTAATTCAGAACCACGCAGTCTCTGTCTCACTACCCCCTCACTTCCTCCTCTCCTGCTCCTGGAGGGATGGGGAGGAGAATGGAAAGAATGTAACTCCCACAGGCTGAGATAAGAGCAGTCCAGTAACTAAGGACTAAACACAAACCACTGCTGCTACCACCAATAATAATAATGATAACAGAAATAACAAGGGAAGAGAATACAACCACTCACCACCAGCTTACCGATACCCAGCCTGACCGAACAGTGATCTAACCCTTCTGGGTAACTGTCCTCAATTTATATACTGGGCATGACGTGCTGTGGTATGGAACACCTCTTTGGTTAGTTTGGATCAGGTGTCCTGTCTCTGCTTCCTTCCGTCTTCCCCTCCTCCCTGGCAGAGCATGAGACTCAGAAAGTCCTTGGTCAGAGCAGACATTACTGAGCAGCAACTAAAAGCATCAATGTTATCAGCGCTGTTCCCAGGCCAAAAATCAAAACCACAGCACTGCAGCAGCTACTAAGAAAGAGAAAAATGGCTNGAAAGTCCTTGGTCAGAGCAGACATTACTGAGCAGCAACTAAAAGCATCAATGTTATCAGCGCTGTTCCCAGGCCAAAAATCAAAACCACAGCACTGCAGCAGCTACTAAGAAAGAGAAAAATGGCTGCTACTGCTGAACCCAGGACACCCTTCTTTGATATGTAATGCTCTAATCTTTTATCCAACCTTTCTCAGGAGTATTTGAAGATTTCATTTTCTATTAATAATGTACAATTTTTAAACTGAAAGTGTTTTTAGGGGAGATGATAGAGCTAATTCCTTAACTTCAAAAAAGTAAGGAATAATTCAAAATGATGCATGCATGTATTCAACAAATAGTTATCAATGTTTTTCAGTTTTCTAATGTAACTTATTCTGAAATCATCAGTACTGTTGCTTAAAATGGTCGCTTTTATTGTTTTCTAGTTAGGTAAACAATACACTCTCAGGCTTTCTTTTCAGGTTTCTTTGGATTGCATTCCACTTCCCACCCCCAAAGCACAAAAGTATAGCCCCACCTTGTGTAGTTCTACAGGGTATGAAAACAACCCCTCTCTTCTTATTCAGATCCTCTAATTCACAGCTTTGTGTCTCAAAATCCTATTTTCTTTCTATATGCTGTCTGTATTTTTTTTTAATCTCTTTTACTGCAAACATGTAACATGGAGCCATTAAAGTGTGAACAATGTGTAAAATTACATTTTCTTGTATGACTTATGACTCCCCCACCTCATCATGTATTTTTGTTTTAATGCATGGATGTATGAGCAGAATCTATTTAGTGCATTCAAGACCATCATGGTCCAGCTGGCTGGGGTGCTAGTTAAGAAGATCTCCACTGGTACTGTCAGGAAAAAGCAGCGGGTCCTAGTAGTGGGGGACTCTGCTTTGAAAGGCACGGAGGCAC
>NDXB01018568.1:0-12749 GCA_002631895.1 Agapornis roseicollis
TCAAAACACAGCTACTAAAGAGAAGAGAAACTGACTGCAACTGCTGAACCCAGGACACTTGGCATATAGCAGAGGGGACAAGTCATCAAGGGTGACAGTCCATTAAAAACTGCTAGACCATGAGCCCAAAAATACTATTACTTGGTGTGTCCTCACTCTTCCATTCAGCATTAATCACCTCAACTCTAAGCCAAAGAAATAGATGTAGAAAACGTTCAGTGAGGGGTGACGTTGGCACCATGGCTGGAGCCGGAACGGCTGGCAGCAAGAAGAGCCTTCAAAGCCTGGGACCAGGGAACTGGGAGAATATAACCCAAGTATATTTGGAGTTCCCCATGAAATAGCAAACGTAATGGAAAATCACACAGCTACCTGCTCCCTACTTGCCTGGCAGAACAAGGGCATCAGGACATCAGTTCTGTAGTTCAAGTTGGTCTCTTCAAGTGCAGCATGATCCCATCTTCCTGCCTAATCAGTGCCAAACTGAACATCACCTGGGGATGCCAGGTCATCGCACCTCTAGCACCTTCAGCCTGGTTTGTGCTCTGCATATACATCACCAGCAGCCTGGAGCAGTACAGGAGAGGCCCTTTTCTCCTGCTGCTCTCAGTGGATCTCTTCTCAGGTTGGTGATGTTACTCTGTACCAAGCCAACCTCTCCCCATCAGTTCCATGCATGCTGATGCTCTCATTAGGATGAGCATAATATTTCCTTCCCTCCTGTGCAATAAAGTGAAATCCCTCTTGTATTTACACAAGGGGTGTTAAAAGTTACAGTTAAAGTGACTACCCAAAGGAGAGACCACAAGGTACAGATGACAAGATGCCTCCTACCATGCAATTAACTGAGAAGAGTCAGAGCTGGTGTTTGATTAGCTGTGGTTCCTCCTGGGCTGTTTGGGGCATGGAGTAGCCAAGACCAATGGTTGTTTCTGCTCTAGCTTAAAAGTCCTAATGACTGTGTGAGTCCAAGTAAATCAAAGAACTTTTCTATAGGGAAATAGCATTTCCATCCCACATGGCTGGGATCCAGCTGAATCCCACTCCCATTGAGACAAATGCTGATGGGAGGTTTGAAAAGAGTCAGAGGATTTCTTCAGCATAAGTAGGCCCCTTAGTAATGCTCCTTCAGGCCATGAGTCATTGCTACCATGTTATTATTATCATCATTACACTATTATTATCACTGTTAGGAATCCACAAGCAAGTCATGAGCTGGAAGCTCCCGGTCAGATGTGTACCTCTTGTTCTGGAGGGAAGGCTGTTTTGTCAGCTGTGTTTTCCTTTAGATGTGTACGTTCATGGAGAGGTGCCTGGCTCCATCTGTGAGACAAGAATAGACCATGTCTTCCACTCAGAGTGCTGGTCATGCTATCTACAGGCAGCAAATTACCCAGTAATTCATCTTGGAATTACTCAGTAATTTGAAAGATAATTACTAGGTAACCTGCAACAACCTGCCCTGGATACTGCATGGACAGTATTTGCATGACATTTGCTATGTAATTAAAGAGCAGGTCGCTAGCTGGATGTGCTCCGGGAAATAAAAGGATACCTGAAGTGTGACTAAGAGGAATGCAGAGTTAATGCTTAGTGTATTTAAGAAGAATATTGTATGTGTCATCTTCCTTGATTTCAGGCCAAATCCAAACCATTTCCAGTCTGCCCTCTGCAGCTGCCTGAGTGAAAACCACATTTCCATCAACCGTACCTTGGAGAACCAACAACTTGCTCAGGAGGCCTCTTGAAGGGAGCCATCGAGGGAATCACCTCAGCATTCCCTCCCTCTCATTACTGGGGAGTTCCCTGCCTCCAGCTCCACAGGCTGAAATCATGGAAAACATCACAGCTCCTGCAGGGTCATTTCTGTGAATGCTTCCCCTGGAATCCTTGTTTCATGTTTTATAAGCTCTGAAAAGCCAGTCACGACTTCACACTGCTCAAAACTGCCCAGGGCAGATATTTCTATCCTCTGTGTCTGCAGATACTGGGAGACATGGTTTGTGCACTGACAGTTGGGGAACCCTGGTACCTATTCCATCCCTGATGCACGTTCCCTTGCGTTAGGAAGGAGATGCCCTTGTAGGGTGTGTAATGTGGCAAAAAGCCCATCACACACCACAGGGGCCTTTGCAGAGCTGTCCTAGTCACCAAGGAGTGCAAGCAGCTATGGGGGATGGCTTCTAGAGAATTTCCCCAAGCTGAAATACCATCCAAGGCATCCTGGTGGGAAGGTTTTCTTAATTGCTGGCCAAATCTTCATTCTGCCCTTCTTCATTTATATGCAGTATTTGATCAAGTAGCTTCTACTAAAGTTAATAGTACTTTTGCCTTAATTAAAACCTAAATGAGGACTCCAACTGGTCTTTTTTCAGCTAATCTGTACATAGCACCACAACTCTGTGTGATGCTTTACACTGAAGCTGCAAAATCCCTGCTGGGAGGTAATGGCTTTGGAAAACCAAAGGCAGAGGGAGCACCGTGGAGCATGGCTGCTCTGAGTCAATGAGCAGAAGCAGGCCACAATTGAGCTTATGCAGGGGTGAACAGGACCATGGTCTGGAGACTCCAGATGTGCCCATGTGGCTCTTGCTGGTTAAATGACAAAATGAAAGCTCATGCAGGAGGCAATGTAAGCAGTGCAGGTAATCACTGCTGCTCCCTTTCACAGGGGAAGTCATCTGCTGGCCTCAGGAAGGAGGGAGCCCAGCCAGGGGCAGAATGCTGTTTGCTTGGCCTCAAGCTCCCCCTTGCACGAGCCAAGGCTTTCACTACAACAGAAAGAACCAGCAGTAACACATCTTGAGCTCAGCAACACGCAGAGCCCAAACCTTTGATACGTTGCATGCAAAACCCACTGCTCACAAGTGTCTCCATCCCAAGTGCAGCTTTGGGTTACGCAGAGGATGCCAACAGCCCCAGGACACTTGACTTCAGCTCTGCACAGATCTGGCCTTCCCGCAGGATCCCAGCCTGCTGATTCAGGCTCTGTGGGGTGGCAAACCTGGAGCAATGAGAGACAGTGGAGGTGAAGATGCAATTCTGATGCTGACACGCAGCACAAAGGCTCGTTGACCCACAATAGACGGGTATGCTGGAAACCTCGTGTCTGCACTGGCACTGTTCATCACTTGCTGATCTAATTCTGGTAAGTGTCCCTGCTTCTGCTGGCTGGAGACCATCCTCCTGATGAGGAGACCAACCCAGCAATCAAGGCTTTGTCTCTGAAGAGCATCAGTTCTCAGGCAGGTCAGGGACAGCAGGAGGCCATGTAAATGGAGGTGGTGTTTGGAAAGGTCAGAAGCAGCTTTGTGAACAAAAGCCATTGCTGGGAGAAATCGGGAAGAGAAAACAAATCTCTCTGGGATTGTCAGTTGCTGTGTGTAATGGTGGCAATGACATCTGAAAGCTGAGACCAGGGAGGCAGCCAGGGTGAAATTCAGCTGTACTGGGGGAAATGCCTCCTGCTCCTCTCTGGGAGATGTTATCTGGGCCAAGAGCAGACATCCAAAACCCATTAGGTAAGGCTTCTGTTTGCTTCCCTACACAGCTGATGTGACACACTGGCTTGGGATTAATGCCTTGAGAAATGCTCTGTCAGTGCTACAGGGCATCCCCAAAACTGGCTGTGGTCCAGACACCACAAGGACTTCATTTCACTGGGGAGCACAAGCAGTCTCACATCCCTTCTGTCTAAGCAGCTGGCTCCCACCATGAGCCCCAATGCACGCAGCCTGTGGTGAGCTCCACTCAACAGGAAGGATTTATGCTTTCTGCCTTCCTTGCTGGGCTTTGCTGGGGAGGTTCTTCCCCTTTCTGTGCTTCAGTTCCTCCAGTAGTGAGCAGGGCTGAGCTCTGCAGCTGTGGGTTGCTTGGTTTTCAGAAGTGACCTCTGAGTTCTCCTCTGGGGATTTGTTTCATTCCCCTCTCCTCATCACCAAACACCAAAGTCATTTCAGGCTGATTGCTCCATGTATATGAACACCCGCCAGTTCTTGCTGCAGGCCTGTAAGAACAGTCTGGATGCTTATTTTCATATCCCCTTCTGGTGTCAAAGAAAGCAGGAAAGATATAAATACAGTGAAAATTAACAAGTAACTCCAACCCTACTGCCTGCTAAGGTTTTGGTGGAAAAACCTTGATTTGTCCAAATACAGCAGAAACATCCTGCTCATCAGCTTGCCCAACCTGGGACATGGCTCTTGAAAGAGAGGAATGTGTTGTCTCTGGTTCCTGCTCCTTCCTTTTCTTTGGTTGCTAAGCATGACCCATCCACTCTCCATCTCTGCCTGCTCGCAAGTCACCCCCAGGCCTGGGCAAACTGCTGCAGGAGTTGGTGCTGTGCCTGGCTGTGTCACTGGTCCTCTTTAGCAGTCAAAAAGTGGTTGTCCTGGTGGCTTTTTACTCTGGCCTCAGAAAACCATACCCAGCAGCTCTGAGTGGCTTTTCCCTGTCCTAAAAATACCTGGGAAGAAATGATGCCTGCAAGAAGACTCAGCAGAGGTCTCCTCAAAGAACAGGAGCCATGAACAGGCACTGATGGTGATGAGCCTATTGCAAGGACAAATGACAGTTAAAATGTGATCGATGGTTTAGAGCGCATTTATGCTCGCGAAGATATGTGTATGTACATGTGTATGACCTGGGGGCTCCCTGTCATCTTTCTCCTCTGTCACAGTATGGTGTTTTAATCCATGTGGCTAGATGAGTTTTGAGATTGCTAAAGGCACACTTCACCAATCGAAAGGAAAGTAAGGAATGGATATGAAATCCTGCCCTGGGGTGAGAATTACATCCCTGCTTTTGTACAATGTATAATTAACCAGTGGAACTCATTTCTGTGATATATTATTGAGGCAAATCACTGTAGTAAGCTTCAAATAATGATTAGACAGTAGTGGGGAATGGGAAGTTTCACAGAGCAACAAAGTCTGCAGCTCCCGCTGCTTGGAGTGAAATAGATCCCAGCTCCCTCGCATCAAGGCAGCCAGGAAAAAGGCACTGCAATGCATCTTTGCCATGAGTGACCATAGCACAGGCTGCCTGGACCAACAGCTGAGCTACTTCAGAGATCAGGACCTTTTGCTGCCCTCTAAACTGGCATCGTTACCTTTTGGTAGCATCATATTTGAAAGTTAAATGATAGGGTATGTATCATCCCATCTTGTAGCAGTTTAAATTCAGCAGTGTAAAAAGTCAAGATCAGATAGTAAAAACTCCTCCACGTTAGTGCAAAACTGCTCAGATCCCTGCAGTTTATCCTTCTGGTTCAGACCAGGGGACCAAACTAATATAAATCAGGTAAATGGCCTTCAGGTAGCCCCTGTGGCTTCTGCGCTGGTGTCTAAGATTGCGTGCTTACTTCAAATGGCATGAGCCAGTACAAGGAGCAGGGCTTGAAGAGTGAATATGATAAGTATTAGTGCTTTTTAAATAGCCTATCCAAAACCTGCCATGATAAGACTTAAAGAGCCACGCAAGGTAAGCCGAGACCAACGAATTGGTCTCTCTGTGTGTGCGTGTGCCTTTGCACAACCACCAAAAGCTTATTTGCGCTCAGCAGACAGCTGGCTCATTGATGGGAAGGCGTATCTGCCTCTGCCCCACTTGGCAGCCCCATGGCGTGTTCTTTGCTTTCCTTTTTAAGATCACAAATCACGTTCCCAAATGAAATCTCTCTTAAGGAAACAATTGAGAATCAAGGCTGTTGTGCCAGAAATCACACAGCCTTTGGAGCTGGTGCACATGCAAGAAATCCTGCCCCCTCTTTGGCTATGGCTGCCCTTGTTCTCGAGCATCACCTTCTGGAGAGGATTCAAAGACCTCGTCACACAGAGGACAAAGGCCCCATGGCAAAGAGTGAAGCAAAGCATGTTACAAACATTAGCAGGGTCAGAAGGAGGGTTGAGAGGAGTTGGCAGAGCAGGGATCTAGCACGGCAAACACAGAAGCTCATCAGATTATGGTCCTGCTGCTAGAGAGAAGGAAGCCAACAGGAAATGGAGGAGAATGGCCAAAGAAAACAAGTGTGCTGACTGGAAGAAAAAGGAGAAATCCAGGTCTACAAGGAACGTGCCCAGTGGCCCCCATTACTTCAGAACTGCAGAGCAGAAACCATTGACTTGGCTAAACACTTTGTCCCTGGTGAGTTCGAACAGCACATGGCTTCTTTGCAAGCAGGGCAGACCTGAGCGCGAGCAAAGAGCAGTCATGGTACATTCATTTTTCAGAGAACAGAAAGCTCAACAACATCCTTAAAGCATCCTGGTTCCTGAGCATCCTGAGCTTCACTGTCAGAGCATTGAATGTAATAGCTTGTTTGCATCTGGGACTAGAACCTACCCCTCACTGCCTTGTGAGCAAAGCCCTGGCCTGGGGAATCACAGCAATGAGAATCGCTGGAGCCTCATCCCTGCTGCTTTCAGGCCTGGCCTCTGTCACCTCTGCATCCACCTACCTCCTCCATCCTGGGGTTCTCTCTGCTGCCTCTGTGTGCTGGAAGCTGGGAACATCTGTGTGGGATCTTCCACTGGAGAGGAGAAAATCCAAAGGTCGGGACTGTCCTGCAGGAGGGGGGCTCTACTCTGGGACAAAGACTGGGAGATCCTTAGACTCTGAGCTCCTCATGCTGGTGAGCTTTGAGCAGGGAACAGAGAGACTAAAGTCCTCTCCTTGAGCTGCCACTGGAGTCTTGAGCTCAGTTCAGAGCAATGTACTTGGAATAAGCAGGCTCAAGGAGCTGTGTCTAGGCAGCTTAACACAGAGGATGGTGTGACTTGTTTGTTGCCTGTGGACCAGAGCATTTGCTCTTTAAACACTCTGCAAGCCATCAGACATAAGAGAAACAAGACCCAGAGAGGGTGGAGCTGGGAACAAGATCAAGCTGGAGCAGGCATCAGGCACAGCTTTTGGTAGAGAGAGGAACTTCATGTCTTTAACTAACAATTTGGGTTTTGAACCTTGAGTTCTGGAAAAGCACTTTGATTTAAACTCAGACATTGCACAGGGAGCAGGAAGGACCCCGGGGCAATTGGAGTACTCAGGAGGTCGGAAGTGATGCTCAAAACCTTCAGCCTGACCTCATCTTGGAGGAGAAAACCACACCTAGGGCAGTATCTGCTGGTCCTGTGGATCAGATCACCCAGGTTCATGGTGTGAGGACACAAATGGGCAGGGGTTTTTCTCCAGCTTAGGTATAGCTGTGCTATGAGTGGAGATCCTCAGGATAGTTTCTGTCCCTTATCCTAGCATACACTGAGTTGCTAATGATTTGGGAACCACTGATTGCTCCTTGGCTATGTGAGAGAAGGAGGCTGCAGAGAGCACTGAAGCCAACATCAAAGCCTGCTGAGACCCAGTCCAACCTACCTTCTCCTTTGCCATTGGCAGCTCCTAACCTTCAGGATGCCCCATGCATGTGTGAACATGGAAGCAGCCAGATCCCTGTTTGACGACAGGGGTGGTGGTGGCTCCCGGCCCACAGGCACCCTGGCTCATGAGCACTGCCCTGCTGCTGGACTCCTTGCACTGAGAGTTCCTCTTTGTCTCTTCTCATGCCAAGCTACTTCAGCCCATGGGTTGCTTTTAGCCATCTTGGTGTTGGTCCATCAGTCAGAGAGCTTTAAGGTAGGAAGAGATTAAATCATGTTCCTTCCTGCAGTTCAGCTGCTAACTGAAGGGCTGGGAGGTAGGGGAGTAGGTCCGAAGGGAGGGCCCCAGCTGGCCAGGGTTCAGGACCTTTTCCCACAAGGAATGTGGGACCTTGGGCAAACCCTCTGCATGTCCTGCTTCTGTGAAAGAGCTGCAGTCATTTCCTGCCATTGGCTGTCAGCTGAATCAAAGGGGGAACCAAAGTTGGTGGCTTTGGATCAAAACATCTTCTCCCGGATCTTGTGGAGAGCTTCCATAGATCCCAAAGCACTGTCCATGAACGAGGACCTCCACAGCCCCTCAAGCTCTTCCTCCTCCTCTGCAAGGCATGAAATAGAAATGACTTTGTTTACTTGCCACGTTTAAGTCTCGTTCCCCCCTTAGCTTCCTGCTTGTTCAGACTGTTCTCTCTTTATCTTCCCAGACGATCTCCATTGCCTTTGTTTGGCTTCCAGAAAACCCCTGTTCTAACTGGGCAGGAGGAAAAGCAAATTCAATGGCTTCCTCTCATAAAGGAGGAGCTTTGAGAAGGCAAAGCCCAGAGCAATGCAGCATGTTTTGCTCATGCCACAAGCCGCATGACTGGGTAGTGTTCAAACCTACCTGCGCTATCATAGAATGGAACAGAATCATAGAGTAGTTAGGGTTGGAAAAGACCTTAAGATCATCCAGTTCCAACCCCCTGCCATGGACAGGGGCACCTTCCACCAGATCAAGTTGCCCAGATTTCATTCCATCATCAATGAAAAGAGCTGAGTCAATGATGGAAATAGATCCTAGGACTGCTCTGTGGGCAGAGAAGGCAGTAAGATCTATGAGGATTGCTTTGCTGGAGGGTCGGGGGGTGGTTGGAGGCCAGGAAGATCTTCAAGGGGGTTTTGACATTGTAGTTGTTTTCCTACATTCTTCCTAATCACTGCCACGTGCCCCCGATGCTTTCCTGAGCCATTCATTAACATTGTGCTCTAGTCCAAATAAACACTCATCTCCACTTGCCCCTCCCTGGACCCTTACATCTTTCTGTCTGTGAAAATTCAGCAGACAAGAAGAGCTCAAGCCCTGTGCTCTGTGATGTCTGAAGGGAAGGCTTTGGCTTGCTTGTTAGCCCAAAGGAAAGAAATAATGAGAGAACTTAACAGAGTAAAATGTGTTGAGGGATATGAAGTGAGATACTTTGTAATACAGAATGAAATCGGGGCAAAATTACCATCTTAATTGTATTAATGTTGCCAATTATAGACCAGAACCCGTGTTGCTCAGCGGGAGCATTCTGGGATAGAAGGAAAGACAAATTATCTGCAAGCTCCTTATTTTGTCTTTGTGAATTAGCACCCCAAGGTGCTTAATTGAATCTCTAGTCCTGATCAGTGAACATTGTGCAGGGAGTGAAAGGCCCCACAGGCCTGCTCTGCTTTCCCCCAATTCACAGAAACACTCATTTGATTTTCTTCTTGGTTTTTTTCCCTTTTTGATTCTGTTTCGTGAAATTAATGAGAAAATGGGGAAAAGTCAAATTGGGAAAGAGAAGCTGGGTCTCAGTCATTTCCTTTCTGCCCAGAACAGATTTGGATTCATTTGCAGGGTGCGTGCATGGCAGCCTGTAGGTTGTGCCAGCCCTCTGAGCAACAGTGAAATGGGAAAAAGGAGCTGGGAGCCCTATTCAGAGCACAGATCCCCTTGATAGCTTTCCTGGCCACCCTCCCATGGGAAGCACCCATGGGAGTGGAAATTATAGGGAGAAAGTGCAGGACTAGTGACAGGACAAGGGGGAACGGGTTCAAACTGAAACAGGGGAGGTTTAGATTGGATCTAAGGAAGAAATTCTTTGCTGTGAGGGTGCTGAGGCACTGGAATGGGTTGGCCAGGGAGGTTGTGAGTGCTCCATCCCTGGCAGTGTTCAAGGCCAGGATGGATGAAGCCTTGGGTGCCATGGTTTAGTGTGAGGTGTCCCTGCCTACAGCAGGGGGGTTGGAACTGGATGATCTTAAGGTCCTTTCCAACCCTGACTATTCTATGGTTCTAACAACATGGTGCAGAATGGGACATTCCAGACCAAGGGCATTATTGCCACCAAAAGGATCATAAGAGTTGAAATGCTGCCGCTGGGAGAGCTCTGTGAGCTGTGGAGTTTGCTGCTGGTGCTGTATTGAGTATTTTATCCAGTGAAAAGAGAGGGGATGAAATCGTCCATTGCTCTGAGCCACTATCAGGGATAAGCACAGGTTGATCCAGTTTGTGGAAGGGCACCCACTGTCCCGTGTACTCCTCACAAGTGTTCCTTTTAGGCAGTGTTTAGTTTAGAGCGATGTATTTAGAGCAAATCCCCCAAAGGACAGTCTATGTTGATCAGTTCTTTTGATTTCATTGCATCGATTTCTATTTTGTGTATTTCCAGGATTATTATGATTTAAAGTCTTTCAGTTTGTTTGTTCTCTTTCTTGGTAAAGCAAGGAAGCAGCCACAGGTGAGTTTTCCTGCATTGTAATGGATTGGACCTTCGGTCACTGAAACATTTACAGTTTATTGAAGACTGCTTTGATTAATGGAAGCCCCATGATTCTGGGTCAGCCCATTTGTGTATTGCTTAAAAATGATAATGCTTGGAATGACAAAAAACCCAGATGCAGTAAGTTTAGAGAGCCAAATTCCCTGTATTTTACTTTGAAAAGACGAGCTGGTTCTGATCCTGTGAAAAGTGAAGAGGGCAGATTTGGGATTGAAAGGAACTGGGAGTTCTGATGTGGGCTTGTTTCCATTATGGGGGTTTCCTCCTTTCACCCACGGGGTCTTGAGTCCATCTAGGAAATCCCTGCACATCTGCCAGAGCTGCTGTTGCCAGAAGGAAGCCTGGGCTCTGCTTGGCTTGGAGAGGCTGTTCCCCTGGATAGAGGGAATTGCTTTACAGCTGTGCAAAGATCATTTCCACTCCTGCTCCTGTGTCTTTATGTGCCTTGTGCACTGTTTTAGGAGCAAGGATCATTGCTCTGAGTACAGAATCCAGCACACCACGGTCTTAGGCAGATTCTGAAGGTTCATTTATAGTAGCAAAACCGAAGTGTTCAGCAGCTTCGTCTTGAATGCCCAGGCAGAAATGACCTGCAGGAGAACTGTGACGGGGATTCCTAGAGAGGAAGGAGATGATCCGCCGGAGCTGAGCTCCTTCAGCCTGGCGACAAGCACATCTGTGAGCTCTGCTGAGGGAACAGAGGCTGTGTAAACAGGCAAGAGGGGCAGTCCCTGGAGTCAAAATAAACGCTATGAAATTCTTTCCATTGTATCTCACCAAACGCAGGAGCTTGGATGATGAAGCCATGAATTCCAGAGCGGGGGCACCTGGAACAGGGCCTGTGAGGAAGGGGAAAAAATACTGTAAAACATAATGATCAAACAGTAGGGGAGAGCAAGCGCCACGCAAACATCAAAAGTCATGGCAATTGTTTTGGATGGGAATGTTTTTAAGAGTCCCTGTTTATGTTGGACAGGAGAGTTTGCTTTGAACAATGGACGAATGCTTGCAAAACAGGCAAAATCCCCTCTCCTCAGCCCCAGGAGTTTCTTTTCTTGGAAAAATAGATGGATATATTTATAAAACCAGTGGAAAATAAAAAGGTGTCTTATTGTTTTACTGTCTTCCCCAGGTCTTCCTCCCACCCTGTTCATACTGCACTGTTGGAGATAGGACTGGATGAGATGCAGGGTCAGTTTACCCTGGAAATACCTGTGTGTTCGCTGTGTGGATGAGTTCATTGGATTCATATATCTCCAGGCTCATTCACACACACAAACACATGTAAGTGGGCTCCAGGGCTTTCTGCTGTGGTCATGAAGCTTACCTGAGGCACTCTTGGGGTAATCCCATCCACCTGACCCTGAACTATTGATACATGGGAGCTCGAGCCCTGTTTTGATGCTTATTTCTAATATTATGAGGGTGTCCAGGATACTTCAGATCTGTGGCCACATCAAACAGAAAGACAGCAACACTGTGCTGTGCTGTGGCATATACAGCCCCTGGACTGGACCTAGCTCTGATGCTTCCTATGGGAAATAATGCCCACCTTCACCTCTGCAAGGACTTCCCTACCTCCTGCCCCAGTGCAATCACTGTGGGTGGCTGGGACAACTTGGTAGCCCTGCAGGATATGGCCTGTTTAAGAGGGCTTTGCCCTGTAGCCCCTGGACAATGGCTAGCTGTTCCTGGAGTGCCCCATACATTCCAGGATGCATTGGGCCTCACAAGTTAAATATTTAGTCTTTCCTGAATCCGAATACTTCCCGAGCTCCTGGTTTTGTTTTTTTCAGACATTTAGCTTTGTTTCGCTTGATTAGAGCGGTGGGGTTTGTAGATAGGGACTCTATTCTTGGCAGAAAGTGGAGTATTATTAACATTCCTTATCGCAGGAGCGTATATTATTGTGTGCCATTGCACAGGGTAACCTTAAAATAAAAGCCCTCCTCTGCCACTCTGGGCATTGTTTTGACTGCCAGCCACATCCACAGGGCTGGGAGCAGAGACACTGCTCCCCAGGTTATCTCCTTTCCTAAGTCTGTGCCATTCACTCACAAAAGGAAGCACCACACAGCCTATCTCTGGTGGCAAAGCAGCACAGTGCCTGGGTACCAGCAAACCAGGGGTTAAAGCCAATTTGGCTCCTCCAGCTGCAGGCTTGCTCAAGAGGAGGGGTATACATCAAGGGCTTTGGAGAGAGATAAGCAGTTTGCATATCGCTTCAAAGAGAGCAGCAGCATCCAGAGTGTCTCCTAATCCTTGTGTCACCTTTCTTTAACGTTTCTTTACCATTTTCCCCAAGCAGGAGCTTTGGCAAGGACAGGGCATGACGCTTTCAGGCATCAACTGGAACGTTTGCAGTTGTCTATGCAGTTTTCTATCTAGATTGGCAAAAATGCACATGCAGGAAGGATGGAGCAGGCCTTGTGGTTTCCCGGTTTCCCCCTTGAGCTTTGGTACAATCCCTAAATCATAAGCTTCACATTAAAGAGAAAAGGTAAAGGTCTATCTTTTCCTATCACAAAGTAACTGCGGTTCAGACCTATCGCCCACCCTGGCAGAAAGCTGCGTCCAAGTGAAAACCAGCAGC